>JASDQU011029615.1:14035-27766 GCA_032191745.1 Picea mariana
CTAATTTCATTAATAGATGTTTTTTACTTGTAAGAAAAATACCTAACAAATATTTTTTATATTTTATATTTAGCAGATTTTTATATAATTAAAATTAATATAAAAAACTAATAAATTTAATTGCACAAAGCACTTTTTATGAAAGGAAGCTAGAAAGACTACACCAAGGGTTCGACTATGCCTCAACCAAAAAAATGGAGTAAGAGTTACATTATTCCTCACTTGCATGCTTTGCATGTGCATTTAGAATACTGCTCGGTCTCCTTAATTGAACAGACTTCTTAGTCGATTTTTATAGGTCCGTGTGATCTTCAAGGACTCTTCCTTTTTCATCCAAAACTTCGAAAAAAACAAGAAAATGGAATATCAATGAGATATGAGTGGTCCAAATGCTTTGCAAATGTATTTACAAGTATTTCTTCCTTTTTCATCCAAAACTTAGAAAAAAAGGGAAAATGGAATATCAATGAGATATGAGTGATCCAAATGCTTTGCACATGTATTTAAAAGTCTTCTCGAAGTGTTGAATTTAACATGCATTTAGGAGGCTTTTACGAGAGTTGATTTTGGCTTATAATTTAATTTAACATGTATTTAGGAGGTTTTTAAGAGAGTTGATTTTGGCTTGTAAGTTAATGGTTAATCAATGTGTGGATTTTCATAATTAGTTTTTAGATTTTTATTTCAATAGATAGTTTTTTAAATAATTTTTTTTAATATTAATTTTGTATTTAATTTAATTTTAATATTTTTAATGTTAATTAATTTTAAGTATTTTTTTAATGAAATCTTGATTTCAAAATAAATGTTTTTTTAATTCGAATATTGTATGTGTTACTTAATTTAATATCTTAAATTATAATTTACTTAATTTAATATCTTAAAAATAATAATCCATTAAATTATCACTGTGAAATTTATTCCTATAAAATGTATATCATTAAATTATAATTGTCTAACAAATTTTTTATACTTAAACAAAATTGGTATTCACATATTTGTATAAACAAAATTATATAGAAAAATATTCACATGTTTATATAAACAAAATTATATAGAAACAGAGTAAGCTAATTAAATTATTACATATAAATACGACAAGACACGATACATCACATAGCATGGAAATATATATACAAAATTGTTTGTGAAATAGTAGTTTAAATAAAAGATTACACTATAGTATGAGTAGTTTAAATATAAGATTATAGTATAGTATTTTTATATAGAATTTAGGAATAAATTAAAATAATTATAAATTAAAAAATTCATCAGTAGAAACAAATGAATCTTATAGAATGGAAAAGGGTGTTGAGGTAGGTATTTGAAGGGGAAGATGGGTTAAATATTTTCTAAAGGAGGAATGAAAAAAAGATGATCCTTGTACATTAAAGTAATAAAATCACTTGAAGAGAATATCGAAGAATATAATATTGATTATTAAATTAGTCAACAAAACATTAAAGTTAAATGAATTTAAAACATAAAATAAAAATTAAAAATTAAAAATGGTCGTAGTAATAAAGAGAAATATAACTAGCATATGTAAGATGAGATAGTTATTAAAGATAATCAATTGTATGACTAGGATAAAAGAAAATAAAAAATGGAAGCAAACATTAGAGAGGTACATTTAAATGGTCCTTGAGATAATATGATTTTTTGACTTTATTAATTTAATTCTGATCATGTAAATGTTCATCTCCAATGTGACTCCCTTATTTTTATTTCTCTTTAGTTTAGTCATGTCATTAATTACCTTTAATAATTTTATTATGTTACTTATATTAATTATTTTTCTATATAGCTAAGCCTATTTTTAATTTTTATTTTATATCCTAAATTCTTTTAATATTAATACTTCATTTCAACTATTAATTTAATAATCAATATTCCATTCTTCCCTAATATCTTAAACTAATTTTATTACTTTACTATTATTCTAATTTTCTTTTATTTGAATGATAATTTTTTTTCATTCTTTCTTCCTCCTTTCAACAAAGGAATATTCTTCTTTACTTACCTACCTTAACACTATTTTCCACTATATAAGTTTCATTTCTTCTTGATGATGGGTGGAGTGTCCACTCGAAATGTCCTAATTTTCATAAACTATGAGGGTGGGGGTAATGTTAATAATAGAGAAAACATAATATATGGGGGCCCCTCCCAGCTCCAAGGTATGTTTTCTCTATTATTCCCCACTCCACTCTCACTCTCATATATGAAGATAAGAGTGAGGATGGAGAAATAATAGAAAAACATATTGAGAAAATTTGTCTACATTATGACTAACTATAAAAATTTATAAACTCAAAAATCAATTATAAAAATCAACAAATTATTTAATTAATTTTTTTTTAATAATAATATTAAAAACATATTTTTGTTATAATCAATTAATTGTATTCTTCCTAAATTTATAAATATAAAATAATGCACTTAATGTAAAGGTTTTGATATAGTATAAAATACCTAATAACATAAATAGTAATATAAATACAACTAACATAAAACAACACTAAATAGTAATATAATTACAATTAACATAAAACAACACTATAATATTTATATTCACCAAGATATAAAAAAACGTTCACACCATTCAAAAGGAAAGGACGTTGAAAAGTAATAACAACTCTTTGCAAAATACCTAACAACGTCGTAATAACATAATTGCTCTTAACATGAACGACCAAAAATTGAAATTTATGAACAATGTAAAAAAAAAGGTTTACGTACCATTTGAATTGAACCATGGTTGAAGAAACAACCCGTGATCTTCAAAGAAGCTCCCTTTGTATCTTTGCAAGATTTTAATGCTTTGCACGTCATCTTAGAACGCGTCTAATAGGGTTGAATTGAGCATGCTTCTCGGAGGTTGAGTTTTTTCATAATTGAATCAATGAAAGAGATAGGACATATGCATGAACTAAATTCTTATTATTTTAAAATGACGAGGTATATTTGAAATTATGAATGTGTTATAAAAGTGAGGAAGTGAATATTGTATATTAAATTTAAAGTTTAACATAATTGTTGGGATTTGATAATAACAAATTATCAAGAACCACTCGGATGGGGTGTTAGGGCCAGCCACCTGGTGCACAGAGGAGATGCGGAGGAGCCAGCAAAGCAGCGAGCCATGTGCTCGGCTTGTGCCAACTGCTGCCGACTCACTCCTGCAATAAATTGTATTTACGTCGACCGTAGGGGCATTTACTCGGGCTCCTTCGACCTCCATTTCGTCGAGTGCAATGTCTCAGTTTGTTTGTGTTACCATTCCGCGGCTCCGGCCTAGTTTTGATTGTCTGCTCATGGTGCTTATGACCCCCTAGTCGCTCCTGGTCCTCCCCCTTGGTCTGGCAGACCATTCCCACTTACCGGGCCAAACCATGCCGCGCCAGCGAGTTAGACCGCGAAGGGGTTCTCCCTGGCATCCTCGACGGCCTCGCGCTTCGGCCTCTCCTCCTGGTTCGCCTTCGACTCTATCCTTGCCGCTCCTGCTGCCTGAGTTAGCCATTCACAATCCCTCCACCGCACCTATCCCAAGCTTCGAATGCCTAGCCATAATTGACACCAGGCCGAGCCCTTCACGGCGCCACCTCACAGCTCCTTCAACCTCCAGGTACTCCATTCCTCCCCCTGCGCTAGATATTGCTTCCACGAAATCACCCACGGGGATGCCTTCTCATGGTCGAGCCGCCCGTAACAAGGCGTCGATGTCCTCTAACTCAGAGACAGACTTGCAGTGGCGAGAAAACTTCACCATCCTTTACGACTTGGTCTTCGAACTCCGTCAGGGAGTGGAGGACCTCCCTTTTTGGTTACAACTTGCGGATGGGAGGCTCTCAACCCTCCTCCAGCTTCTTTCCACTTACCAAGAATCCTCTCCTACGGCTTCAGAAGAAGCACCCTCCACCGCAAGTGACAACGAGAGTTTCAGGAAGCAGGGCGCAACAGAGGACGTCGACGAGCCGGCTCGGCAAGAGGTCAAGGAAGTGGTCATGGCCATAGATAAGAAGGAGCAAACTCCGTCGGGCGACGCTGAGGTCGTCAAGGAACCGGTTCAGCAGGAGGTCAAGGAGGCGGTCGTCATCGGTCTGCAGGCGCACATTCCGTCAGGAGAAGCCGAGACTGTTGCTAACAAGGATGCGTGCACCGAGGACGATGACATGCAATGGGCAACCGGCGGGACACCTGTTGAAGAGGAGTCGTGGCCAGGCTATCTGCTAGATTATGTGCCAAACTATATGCCAATTGTCTAACCCCTATAGGGGGCTGTTCTTTTTAATAGTTCCTCTAAGTAACATCTTTGTCAGCTCAACTTTGTGTTTTTTAAGACTGATAAGAACTCAGGTGTTAGAATTACCCGGTTGGATGAACTGGTTTCTCCTTTTGGAGCAGTTCAGTAACTACAACCCGGATGACACTCAGTTTTGTACTTATGGTCTGGTTCTTTGAAGGACCTTATATATAAAATTACTTACTTACAAAAAAAAAAAAAAATTATCAAGAACAGATTTGGATTCTATTATTTTGCGTTGGTTACAATCAAATATACCAAGTTAGAATATGGATAGGGATTGCATTTATTAATCAGTTTCTTGTGTGAATGTATAAATTCATGTAAGCGCATAGAGGCAAAATGACTGAGTGTGAGTGAGCTGATGTAATCTCCATGATCTGAATAATAATACAACCGATGCATATGCTTGGTGGACGTAGCCCAACGTTTGGGTGAACCACGTGAAATCCCTGTATTTCTTGTGTGTTTGCGTATTTGCTTGTATCTTGTTCTATATTTGTTTTCATTGCATTACAACAATTGGTATCATAGGATGGTTGTGCAGGTTGAGCAAGTTTGCAAAGAACACCGAGCAAATCTTCGCAAATTCAAGAATGAGGGGAGTTCAATTTTACATCTAACAAAATCAATCTTAGTGCGGGAAGGTAAGGGGCTTTATTTTGTAACTCGTACGCACTTATACACCGATAACAGAGCATCAAATCTGTACAAATGCTTATGTGCATGGGGAGAGGAGCATCTCAATAACCATTCCAAGTATCCTCCTAGATTAGCCTTTATTTTTTGAGAAGAGCATTAGCCATTGAATCCTTTCACAACAAATTGTTAATTATTTAAAAGCATACAAGTAGAGTGATGTCGTGGAAGGTATGATAACATTTTTTTTTTTTCATTAAAGATAAGGATATATTTGCTTTTATGAGGTGAATATTTTATGCACACAAAGTGGATAATTTATGAAGGATCTCAAGTGAATGTTTTGTTGAATTCAAAGAAAAGGTTAAAGAGTGGATGTAAAAGGTATATATAAGTTTTTTATTATTTTTAAACCTTTTGTGGTTATCATTTAATCTTATTTATTAAGGATCTATATTTAATCTTATTTATTACTCCTCCACATTTAAAAGGATTTTTTATAAGTAATAAGTATTAGGAGATTTTTTGTGTTAATGGTTAAGATGTAGAGTTCGAAGTTTGAAGTTGAAAAGTTCAACGGTAAGAGAAACTTTGATCTCTGAAAGCTCAAGATGCGGATTTATTGGTGCAACAAGGGTTGCAAAAAGCATTGGCAGGCAAGTCAAAGAAACCAACAGCCATGACGGAATGGGAATGGGAAGATATGGATGCGAAAGCTCTTAGTACCATTCATTTATGTCTGGCGGATGAGGTTTTGTTTAATATCATAGAAGATGATACAACATCAAGCTTATGGAGCAAGTTGGAAAGTCTATATATGAAGAAGTCCTTGACAAGAAAAATCTACTTGAAGAGACATTTGTACAGTTTGCGGATGAAAGAAGGTACAAAAATTGTTGACCACTTAAATAGCTTCAATACCCTTATAGTTCAATTGACTAGTATGGAAGTTAAATTCGAAGATGAAGATAAGGCTATTACACTATTTTGTTCGTTGCCTGAATCTCGGGATAATCTACTCACCTCTATTAGCTTTAGTTCAACAAAAGTTTTAGATTATGACTCTGTTGTGGGAGATTTGTTGGCTAAGGAGATGAGGAGAAAATATAGTAAAGAAACCTCAACTTCAAAGGCAATGCTGGTCAGAAGTCGAACTAAAGAGCAGAATGAGATAATATTTTATTGATCTAAGTCAAGACACAGAAAGCGTAAAGCAAAATGTTGGTACTGTGGCAAAACAAGACATCTCAAGAAAGATTGCCGGAAGAGAAAGGAATCTGAGGAAAAGTCTACGAAGGAATCAAATTTGGCTGTAACAGATTCGAGTATGACTGATCACATTTTATCCATTTCTAGTAATCTACAATATCAAGAAGAATGGTAGTTAGATTCAGGTGCCTCCCACCACATGTGCTCACATAGAAATTGGTTCATTTCTTACCAATATGTTGATGAAGGTGTAGTGTTTATGGGAAATGGTATTCCTGTAAAACTGTTGGGGTTGGCAGTATTAGAATTAGGATGTTCGATGGTATTGTTAGGGAATTAACGGATGTTAGATATGTACTTGAGCTTAAATCAAATTTGATTTCATTAGGAGTGTTGGATTCTTGTGGATATAAGTATACAGGTCAAGGTGGAGCACTCACAGTGTCGAAAGGTAATTTAGTAGTGATGAAGGAAACAAAGGTTGATAACCTTTATAAGCTGGAAGTGAGTACTAAAGTGGCATATGAAGTGACATATGTATCTTCTTTTTTATGGCAGAAGCATCAAGGTCATAAGAGAAAGAAAGAATTGCAGGTATTGGTAAGCGGTAAATCATTTCTAGACTCAAAATCTTTGTTTCTGAATTCCTACTTGTTTTATATCTCTACAAGTTATGATGATGGTATAAAGGGATGTTGTGTGTGGGATCCTACTTCTCACAAGGTCATCATTGACAAAGATATAGTATGTATGGAACAACCAAAAGGGTTGATTCTAGATCGCAACAGTAAATTTGTTTGCATGCTAGAAAATTCATTGTATGGCCTATTGGTACCCATGCAAATATACAAGAGGTTTGAATCCTTCATAGTGAGTTGAAAATTTTCAAAGGGTAGGAATGACTATACGATTTAAAGTAAATTCATAGTCTTGATGTTCTTTGTTGATGATATTCTCAATGCAAGCTGAAGCATGGATAAAATCAGTAAGAAAATGACTCAAGTAGACAGGACAATTTAGATGAGGGATCAAGGAGCAGAAAAACAAATCATGGGTATGGAAGTACACTGAGATGGTAATGGTAAGTTGTGGTTGGAGTTTAGTATGAACTTTGTAAAACCATTTTTTATCCCTCTTGTTTTCCATTATAAGTTTTTTTCAAGCATAGGGCCTATCTATAAAGAAGAAAAGGTTATGTCTCGTGTAAGTTCAGTAGGAGGTCTGTTGTATGTGATGAAATGGTTAAGACCAGATGTTTCACATGCTAATGATGTTGTCAAATACGTGACAAATTCAAGTGTTGCAGTGAAATGGGTGCTTCAACGTTTGAAAAGCACAAATGTCACCTATAATGGTTACACTGAGATGGTCTGTGATAACTGTAATGTATATTTTATAGGTGTGTTGGATAGGAGGAGATCTATCACTAAATATGTCTCACAACACAGTTGTGGAATACATGTTGGAGGTGGAGTGGCCCCTCAGGTAATCCAAAATCGTGCAAGTCACACAGGCGAGATCATGAAACCAATTTTACTAGAGAAGCTACAGTGGTGCTTGGCTTCTCTTGGCTTACAGAAAAGGTGATGAACAAAAGGAAGGAGAAAGGTATCAGGTTAATTGTTGTCAAGGTGGAGATTGTTGGGTTTTGGTGACAACAAATTACCAAGAACGGATTTGGATCCTATTATTCTGCGTTGGTTACAACCAAATAGACCAAGTTAGAATATGGATAGGGATTGCATTTATTAATTAGTTTCTTGTGTGAATGTATAAAATCATGTAAGCCCATAGAGGAAAAATGACTGAGTGTGAGTGAGCTGATGTAATCTCCATGATCTGAATAATAAGACAACCAATGCCTATGCTTAGTGGACATATCCCAACGTTTGGGTGAACCACGTGAAATCGTTGTGTTTTTTATCTATGTTTGCTTATTTGTTTGTATCTTATTCTATATTTGTTTCCGTTTCATTACATCAATAATTACCAACATATATGTAGGTCTATTGCTCCATTTAAGTAGGTAATTGGGTTAAGTAATTGATAAGTGAAATTGTTGTATCAAACAAAACAAACAATCATTGGAATCCATATGTTCTTATAATAAGTTATTTGATTTTTAGTCAAGTGGGGAAATTAGAATTATTTTTTTTATTTTGGTTGACATGTGATACGTTTAGACAATAAGCTATTTTATTTCGCATCACAGACATGAAATTAAAATTATCTTATTATTTATTGATAAATCAAAAGATAATATAAAAACATTATTAGAATTATAATTATTCAAAAATGAAAATGGTACCCATATGATTGTGATATGAAATTATTTATTCTTATGTTGAATTTATGAACTTGTTTTATACTTTTTAGTGAAATGTGGTGAAGAAAATTTGAAATTTTACATATTTTAAAAATTGAAGTCCATATAGATTTTGATGTCTAATAAAATTAATTTCCCATTAACTATGGTATCTTTCTAATTTTGATATTTTTTCAAAAAATATTAATATAATTTGATGTGTCCAACTTGGATTTAACTACCCTTTTGTCCTTGCAAATTTCCAGAAAAGTTGTGAGTGAATTTTTTTCACAACTATTTTAAATGTATAGTTTTCAAAAAAATATTATACAAGCATTGTTTATAAAAAATGTAGTTTATCTCACTTATTTATTTAAATTTAATTAAAATCAAAAAAAAAATTCAATAACACAATAATAGTGAGGCCACAAGGGTTCACATAAGTGAGACTATGCTCACATTCTCCATATACAATTTGATAAATTGCTTAGAATTATATAGGCTAGGGTAGCCCCTAACATTCTCCTAAATATGTGGATCTGAAAACCACCCAAACACTATTCTAGAGTAAATAAAAATATCTTTTAACAATTTCCTACCTATAGCATTTCAACATTAATCTCTAACACTCCCCATTAATGGAGAAATGGATTCAATACAATGTCAATACAGAACATGCATGTCGGTCTTAGTCTCAGCTAGGCTTACAAACATTACAAAGGACAACTCAAACAAAACCTTAAAATTTGTTTCAACTCCATGTATGAGTGAGCTTTTATCTTCCTCTTTTTCCATATTCTGAACCCTCTATGCATTTTCAATTTAAGTCTTCCTCTTTTGCTAAAAATTGCATGTTTTGGCTTCTTATGCTTAATCTTCTTGTTGGAGCTTATCATCAATCTGAAAAATATTTTTGATTGTCCATGCTCGTCCTCTTCAACTTGTTCTTCGAAAAATTGTTTGTATGTGAACTGCTGCCACATACCATTCTCTTTTGTTTTCTCTTCAGTATTGGGCTTTTGATCATCAACTTGTTGCAACATGAGTTCATAATAGAATTTGATTTCTTCAAGGATCCACTTCATAATAAATTTATTAACTTTTTCAGTTTCTCCCTCTTCCATTATGTCATCAACAAATTCCAAATCTTCAACTTCAGCTTGTTGTTCCCAAATGTCAAAACCTGCAAACTCAAAACCATTCATTAGAGTATTTAAATCAATAGAATTTTTTTTCTTTTCATTTTGTTCTGCTATGCCGTTTCCAGTAAGTTTTGGATTTTCAAGCCATTCTTCAAGGAACTTCAAATCTTCTTCAAAATATTTTGTTGAAACTTCATTTGAGTGCTCTTCTTCTTGTTCAACTAATTTTGTCAGTTCTCCCAGCTCTGTTGTTGCAGTTTCAGTATTGACGTTGTCTACAACATCATCTAACACATGATTTTCAATTTCCTCTACAACATTCACTATTGCTATAAATTCCTCATCATTCATTGTTTCAAGCAGGTGTCCTCTTACATTTAGCAAATTATCAATATATTGTATTTCCTGCTTGATCTTCAACCAATATTCATTTGACATGTTCTCCTCATCATACATTACCTCAGTGACAATTTCTTCATTACAATCATCATTATCTAAATGTGGCTCACCACAGTGGGGTTCAAAATCTTCTACAGGTTCACCATCAACTTTAGAAGTTTATTCATAAACAAATGCAATATTTTCACAATATTTCATTTTGAGAATACCCCATAACATTTTTGCATTGTCTATATGACCAAACTCATATAAAATCAGAGACAAAATACTTGTATCCAGTGCTGAACTAGGAATATATAAGGATATTTTATCTTTTCTCTTATCATGGGAATTGATCAAACCATCTTGAACAAAATGCCATAAATCTACTGAACCAGTAATCCGTCCATTTTAATTGTCCAAACATTAAAATGTTTACCTGAGAAGGATGGTAGAACCAACATTAGTCTTTTCAATATTTCATTGATTTCTTTATAATCTTCATTGATTTGATGTAGCTCTGCATTCTTCTCGTCAAACATGGGTTCTTCTGATGGAAACAAATCATACTGATCAAGAAACTGTACTTCCACTACCCTTTAATTCTTCCTCCTGACCTATCTTGGTTCTCTCTGGAACTGTTTCAATCTTCTTTGATCACCCATTACATCTTCGCCTTCTACTGGAGTCATTCATTGCTTATGGTTTCAATTATCAGCGATGAATCTTCTTTGATTACCCATTACAACTTCACCTTCTCTTGGAGTCGTTCATTTCTTATGGTTTCAATTATCAACGATGTTCACAGGCAGGGAGAATATCACGAGACCAAATTAAAAACTGAGGAAATAAGGTTAGTGGAAGAGGAACAGGGAATCACTCTTCCAAACATCTTACCTCATCCAACTTGTGTGCTCCTGTACAAGAAGATACTTAGCAATCACATTTTCAAATGCAAATCTTTCTGAAGTTGCAGTCATTATCAAGGATATGCTTCAAAAATTGATTTTTTGTATTCCACTTGTCATTGATGTCCATATTATGTGCCATGGTCATGATCCAAGTCACCACTAAGTCCACAATAGACGGTATCAAGTGTTAAGGATGCAATGAAAAGTGTCAAGTTGAGTGCTCAAGAACGCCTAATAACACCAAACAAATATCAAAATCTCTAAATTCAGTGTTCACTCAGTGATTGGTACATGCAAGCAACAATGAAAATGACAGCGGTGTCACCAGAATGGTGCAGAAGCAGCACACACAGACAACACGTCCACGGTTCCACAATTTTACAAGGATCTAACATACCAACGCAACGAACTACAGCTCACACCCTCAGATCGAGCCAAGAGACAACGAATATATATATATATATATATATATGATGGAACAACGAGGCACTGAGACAACAAACACTTCATAGTCGCAGCACACAAATCGGTGTAGTCACATCGCTCAATCCGCAGTGACAAATCATAGTGATAACAGATCACAGTTCTCTCACATCACAGTTATATGAGGGACAATACTCCCACTTTCTAGCACACAGACATGAAATATGCACGCAACAACATTAAAAAAATTCACGAAGGCACAACACGCAGTTGTATATACCACAGCGACAGTGATACACCAAAAAAGAAATTAGTTATGGCAAGCAACACGCGTAGTAAACTGGTGCAAACAACAATTAGTGGAGCCCGAGGGACAACGATAATGAACAACCCTCCTTCTAGCATCAAGGGACAAAGACAATGAACAACCCTCCTTCTACCGCCAAGGGACAACAAACAACTCCAGAGGTCAGCAAAATACCCCAACAACACCCAATCGGACAACAAACAACATCAGCACTATTATGCACTCCTTCAACTTAAAAATAAAAAATAACTCAGACTAACATCGCTATTCACAACACAAATAACAATGAACACTGCTAAAATTTGCAGTGATATAAATTGTAGTCAACTAAAATTGTAGTGACAAAACCGGTGCAACACAACATTCAATATCTCCAGATCGCAGAACTCTTCTCTGAATGCAAATCGCAACAATCAACATGCAGGAAATGGCAAACGATGGTTGCGACTTCACAAAGAATGGGCGCGCAACACACAACACGCACTCAACGAACATAACTCGTAGCTCCAGTGAATTTTTTGGCAACGGCTTCGCCTTCCAATCGATGGCTCCAATCTCACGCTCACATGGGGGTCTACTTTGCACATGGGGGTCTACTTCACAAAGGATGGCATCCGACACTTTTCACTGATGCTAAGGTGTTGTGGTTCGTCAAGCTGTTTTTAACCTCCGCTTTGATACCAAATTAAAAAGAAAAAGAGATTCAATAACATAATAATAGTGAGGCCACATGGGCTCACAAAAGTGAGACTATGCTCACATTCTCCATATATAATTTGATAAATCGCTTATAATTATATAGGTTAGGATAGTCCTTACAATTTGATAAATTGCTTATAATTATATAGGTTAGGATAGCCCCTAAAACTCTCCTGAATATGTGGATCTGAAAACCACCCAAACACTATTCTAGCATAAATATAAATAAAAATCTTTTCTAACAATTGCCTAAGTATAACATTTCAACATTAATCTCTAACAATTTTTATTTTGAAAATTATGTTTTCCTAGTTATAAAAGTTAACTAATTAATATTTGAATACCATTTATACATGTTTTTGTTTGCATCAAATTTGTTTCTTCTCATGTTTACATAAACTGAAAACCTAGAAGTACCATCTTAAAGAGTGTAACTCCCATCTGTGATGTTAACAAAAAAACAATGGACATAGCTGAAAAAATGTTTTTTTAACCAACACTACAATTACTTATTTTTCCATTATAATGTCATGCCAGAATTATATAACGTAAATACACGATTCCAGCACTCGAAATATTTCAATCACAAGGAATGAGAAAACAAAAAGTAGAAAATGTGGATCAATTACCAATTTAATCAAGATAAGTATTTAGACCACAATGATTAGTCCTCTACTAATCATTTAATGGTTCACAACTGTACTCAACAACAAAAATATAAACAAATATTCCATCCAATGTTCATATACAACCAACCTTTAATCCTTATAAGTGACTGACTTAGTCCATTACATCTAAGTACAAATTTCATGTAAATTATCAAATACAAATTATGTATAAAATGGTTGGAAAGAGGCTTGTTCCAACACTTTTCTTGTAAATTTCCTTTAATTCAATGTCCCTCCTTGTAGGTCCAATTCATATGAACACAATTCAATTAGAAATGCATAAAATAGTTATCTTCTTCAACTTAATCAATGCTCAAGTGAAAGAAAAACATTCTAGATCATAACTGGTAATCATTCACTTTGGAATAATGAGACAAGGTTATGAAGAAATTCAATAGTATGCATTTAGTCAATTACATATATTTCTTAAGCAATAGAACATGTTAACAAGCTACATCATAATCATATTATGCATGTCAAATTTATTCATACGTGTATAAATCAATTACTTTCATCAACTAGCTAAATTACAAGACCCAAAAGGGAATATTCTGAAGGTTTTCTCACTATGCACTCTCTTCTAGATAAAATAATGACTTCTAATAAATCAAGGAATTGGTTTAAGAATATTGATAAGAGAGTAAAAAATACCTTATTAGGCCAAATATTACCTCCTAATTTATAGGGACAAAACCCAAAAAATCCCCCCCTTACAAAACCCTTAGATCCAATTTTTTAATCCAG
>JASDQU011029617.1:3103-15354 GCA_032191745.1 Picea mariana
GAAAATTTCAAAGCAAAATTTGTATCCAGAGGCTTCAATCAGAAATAAGGAATCAACTAAGAAGAGACTTTTTCTCCTCCAACCAAGTATACGTCCATTCAAACTGTTATTTCTTTAGCTCCCGTTCTTGGTTGGAAGCTACATCAGATGGATGTAAAAACAAAGTTCTTGAATGGAAGTATTGAACACGAGGTCTTTGTGGAACAACCAGATGGTTTTGTACTACATAACAAAGGCACTCATGTATGCAATCTAAGGAAGGCCTTGCATGGTCTTAAGAAGGATCCCAGAGTTTGGTATGATAGGATTGATGGCTTTCTTAAAATCCTGGGATTTCAGAAAAGTGATGCTGATGGAATTATGTACTTCAAGGTAAGAGGTAACCAACCTGTTATACTAATATTGTATGTTGATGATCTCTTTCTAACAGGAGATGAAGGGCTAATATCCTGGTGTAAGAGGGATCTAACCTCAGAATTCGAGATGAAAGACTTAGGCTTGATGCATGACTTCCTAGGATTGGAAGTATGGCAAAGACAAGGAGAGATATTTCTGGCACAAGGACAATACACAGTGGATATACTAAAGAGGTTTGGTATGATGGATTGCAAATCCATGTCTACTCTGATGATTACCAACCTGAGGAAGCTGCATGATTCTGATACAAGTTCAGATTTGGTGGATCCCACCATGTATAGGCAGCTAATTGGATAATTGATGTACATGATCCACACTAGGACAAATATATGCTATGTAGTGATTGAAATGAGTCAGTTCATGATTGAACTGAGACAGAGAAAATGGGTGGAAGAAAAGCACATCTTGAGATATCTTAGAGGGACCATTACTTATGGTCTGAGATATACATCCAGTGGTGCTTTATTTTTTCATGGGTATGTAGATGCTGACTAGGAAGGAAGCCAAGTGGATCGGAAGAGTACTTCCAGATACTGCTTCAGTTTAGAATCCACAATGATTTGTTGGTCAAGCCAGAAGTAGGGATCCATTTCACAGAGTACAATAGAGGCTGAGTACATTGCAACAAGTGATGCTAGCAAGGAAGCAGTATGGCTCAGAAAATTTGTTTCTGGGTTGTTTGGAGACAATCTCGAGATGATAGTGGTTCACTGTGATAATCAAAGATGCATAAAATTGATAGAGAACCCGGTATTTCACTATAGGTCAAAACATATTGACATGAGGTACCACTACATCCGAGACTTGGTCCAGAGAAAAACTATAAAGTTACAGTACATAGCCACGAGCGAGCAGGTATATGATATCCTGACCAAGCCTCTGACCTCGAGACAGTTTGTGAAACTGAGAGGAAAGCTTGGTGTGGCTGAGAATGAATCCCTCACTGAGAGGGAGTGTTAAATTTGGAAGCATCAGCAATCATTCTCCAATGAGAGGCCATTTGGGCCACCCGGAGGCTAGCCGGGGAGATTTGGAGAATCATCCAGTCTTGTGAGGTATTGACAAAATCTAGGGGGAACATACAACCTATGTGAGTCAAACCAAAATTCAGGATGAACGAGATGCTATGTGAGTCTAATGAAAAAGTTAGGGGGAAAGTACAACCTTTGTGAGCATAAGCAGTCTAGTGTAAAATTCAAGGGGAACGTACAACCTCTGTGATCATAGACAGACTAGTGCAAAAGTCAGGGGGAACGTACAACCTCTGTGAGTCTAGTCAAACCTTGTGAGCCATGAGAAAAAGTCAAGGCATCTAGCAAAAGTTAGGTTGAATATAATATTCCTATGAGCTAGAAACAAACAATATTCCTAATATTGCAAATGATATAATGTATTGATCTAGTGCGTTGGCACGTGTAACATTATCCACCATGGAGAGAATTTTGAATTTCCTTGTAAAGAGTCGAGTTGTAACTGAAGTCTCAAGTCTAGTTCTATTTTAGAACTAAAGTGTAATGTTGAGTTGTAACTGAAGTCTCAAGTCTAGTTCTATTTTCGAACTAAAGTGTAATGCTGAGTTGTAACTGAAGTCTCAAGTCTAGTTCTATTTTCGAACTAAAGTGTAATGTTGAGTTGTAACTAAAGTCTCAAGTCTAGTTCTATTATAGAACTAAAGTGTAATGCTGAGTTGTAACTGAAGTCTCAAGTCTAGTTCTATTTTCGAACTAAAATGTAATGTTGTGTTGTAAATGAAGTCTCAATTCTAGTTCTATTTTATAACTAAAACATACCGGTCTCAAGTCTAGTTCTATTTTCGAACTAAAGTATAATGTTGAGTTGTAATTGAGGTTTCAAAGTCTAGTTCTATTTTCGAACTAAAGTATACCAGTCTCAAGTCTAGTTCTAAGTTAGAACTAAAGTATGAAGTTGAGTTATGATTAAAGCGTGCAAACAAGTTACTATTTCAAGCCTCTCCTCTTCTCCTCTTCAGCCTATATAAGTAGAGGTCGACCCCTCTCTTCAATAAAATTTTGATATGCATGTTAAGGGAGAAGCAATAGAGGAACATATAAGTGATAAAGAGGCAACATACCAAAGCAACATATCAATGTTGCATATCAGCAATAGAGGCTACATATCAGAGGCATATATCAACATCATATCAGTGCTATATATGAACAATAGAGGCAACATATTAGAGGTGTATTTTAGCAATATCTTTTAGGTCTTTGTCAGGTCAGAGTCATCTTGACAAGATCTTTAAGAGAAGAACATTCATGGTGGATATTTGTAAGTGATATTACATTATTAATGCAATAAAGGAATATCATTTGCTATGTTTTTTCTCCCTGTACAGGATTTTCCCAGGATATATGTGTTGTTGATGTGCATGCTTACTTATCTACATAGTTATTTCTATTCGATTATGATTTGGTATTGTTTAAGAGTATTAAGATGGAATCAAAGTGCCAAAGAAAATAAAAGAATTAATCCACATAAGAAATCAAGCTCATAATTGAACACCCGCTAGGGCCATGCTCAAGTCGATCTGGCTCCTGGTACTCCATGTATAGGACCTATGGGCCTCGAGACATAATCTCCTTAGTTATCCCTAGGCTAGGGGATAATAGTTGGCACCAACTCGGGGACATGTGCTCACCATAGAGCGTATAATAACCTCAACATATCTAGCATAACCTGTGACCTACTTGATCTTAACATTAAACTATTAGTAATCATTTAGGGTGGTGATATCACCCCCGACTCATATACATATAATACAGAAAGTGAAAGCAAGCATATGTACAAATGGAAATACAAACTACTGTAGCATGAAATGAAAATGGTATATACGATGAATGAAAATGCCTACCTACTCACCTCCACTTACCTGTCAGTTGAAGGCTAGGTGTAATCAAATACCAAGTGAAACCACCCTAGAAATTTCTCACAATACCCGCCTCTGTGCTTCATCATAAACCAAAACAATGATAAGTTAAGCACAAAAATAACATGATTTACAGAATGTACTATATCATCGAAAAAGTATAGCTCATGGAGGCAAGAAGGAGGGAAAAAATCATCCCAAGTCATACTCTCAGGAGATTGCTCAATCCATATTAGAAAGGGACCGTGAAAAGTCAGAGGTCCAATAAACTGACTCAAAGAGTCTAAAGGTTGGCTACTTTGGAAGTCTTCACAATTTGAGGTCTGGGAAGGAAATAACAAAAACCTAGAGGGTGACTGAGAAGTTCTTAAGGGAAGGTTGAAAGACTAAGATGACATACTTATTCTTGAGGTATTCAACCTGGCCTTGAACTTGAGGGTTTGCCTTAGAGGAAACTTAATACACAAGACATACTTCTCAGCTACACCTTTAATGACACATCAAGGTAAAGTAATTGAAGGTGGCTGGAGAATGTTGTCACAAGGATCCTTCTTTGGGAAAACGATGTCCTTACTCCTATCAATATACGAGCACAATGGTTGTTGATAATATTCTTGATGGAATAAATTCAAGTGCTCAGAAGAGTACTCATCAAAATCCTCAAGGTATGACTGAAAATCATCACGAGAATGTGGGACTAGGTCAACCCTGGGTGTTTGGAAAGTATCGGTAATTATATCATCTCCTTGTTGCCACTGGTCAAAATTAAGAGTAACATGTTGTGATAACTGTAAAGGAAATACTTGGAAATGATTCTCAATGTCATAAATGGGGTCCACATTATAACCAACTACATCCCATTTACGTCTCCTGACATGTATGAACTCGTCAATATTATCAACCATGTCATTATCTGTATGATAACATGAAGGATTTAAAACATTTAAAGGCTCATCTAGCTCCTCTTCACTTTCCAAATCATAAAGTAAAGAATAATCAAAATTTTGGAATGGAAAGTAACTCACCGTGTTTATTTCTTCTTGTGCAGGAGCTTCGAGGACTTGGGTTTCTTCAACATGCATCATTGTTTCATCCTCATGAGTTGTCCGCACATCTTCAACTGTACAACTAGGAAGATCTACCTTTCCCGTGGATTCCACTTCTTCCTCCTTCTCTGAATCAAAAAACAAGGCATTGTCAAGATCTTGAAAAGGAAAGAGACTAACCTCATTCTCTTCTTCTTGTGTAGGAGGAATATGCTCCTGGATGGTTTCATCAGAGGGAGGAGCACATATTGATACTTTATCATCATGTTTGATATCTTCAGGCTCTCTCTCTTTAACCATACCTTCGCTATCTTCGGCAAAAGGATGAGTAAATTCTTGCCCTTCCTCATGGGATCGAAGAACCTCATTAGGAAGGCTCTCCTCAACCTCCTATTGGTTGATGACTTGTTCCCTTCTTCCAAAGATATCAAGGTAGAGTAATCTCTTTATATTAAGGGTATCCGAGGTACCTTTGGGGTCATCAAATTTGGTCCCTAGAGGGAAGATGCGTTTTCTCTTGGACAAAGAGATATTCTCCTTGATTTTTACGACCATGTTATGAGCTTGATGGACTGTTTTGGGCCCCTTTTTATTGAGGAGGAGCCCTAAATGCACTAAGAGTGCATTGGTATAAAGATAAACGAGGTACTTGTCTTTAGGATGATGGCTTCTAGGGATCTGATACAACAAGTCCTCAAACCTTTTATGGAATTTCTTGACAGTCTCAATCTTAGTTTGTTTTATATAATCGAGTCTTTTTAGTAGCTTTTGGATATATTCCAATTTAATACCCCATCTCTTGAGAAAGACTTCTTCTAAATGATCCATAGATGTGATGTTAGAATCAGGGAGATCATCATGCCATTCCATAGCATTTCCATGAAGAGTGGTAGAGAAACATTTCATTGCCAAATCCTCATCATCACTGATAGGGTGGAGTTGAAATAAATCCCAAAAGTTATCCATGTGATTGTCAGATCTCTTCCCATCACTACCAATGAATCTAGGGAGCCATTTCTCATACTTCGGGGGAATTTGTCGAGGGTATCTTGAGATTTTACTCATGTTCAAAGGTTTGAAGTTCCCCGAGTCCCATTGAGAAGTCATGGTTGGCTTCGTCATTAGTGGAGTCGCTATATAATTTTCTTGAAATTATCAAAGGAATACGAGAATCACCCTTAGTGGAATCGCTTGTAAGAAAATTTATTTGGATAAAGGCTTACCGAAAAAAGTGTCATTTAAGGAATATTGACTCAGTGTTCCCTGGCAACGACGCCATAATGTTATTGCACAATTTTTACTTTGATCAAAGGAAATGTTAAAGGAGAAAAAATTGGTGTAACTGGAGACTGTTCTATCACTGTTGCCTCAATATGATGTCTATTTCTATTTAGGGTGGTAGGCCCAGGGGAGACATCCCTGGTGACTTGGGGGTTTGAGAAGGAAAATTCAAAGTGGCTAGATAAAGATCCCCTCTCACAAGTCACCACTGATCAGAAAGTCTAGTTTTATAACCAATGAAAGATAATATGTCAAAGTGTACCTGCCTGGAACAAAGCAACAAGAAAACTATATATATTTTCAAGTACACTTGCTGGTTAGCACTTCATAAAACCATAGACTTTCTCAATAAAAAAATTTGGCTGATAATAATGAATTAAACAAAGAATTATAACAACAATATTTATAAGGCAATGCTTCACTTTAAATTCCTTGCAATAGCTTCAAAAATGACTAAGAATCATCAACCATTGAAATCATAATACTAGCATTTGTTGGAAGAAAACAAGACAATGATTAAATTATCCTTTTAATCTGCTTTTAGAAGCTTTTAATGATGCAATTAATGGCTGCAACTTACTTTAGTAACAACAACAATATTGTTAGTAGGTTAATCTATTCTAGTGTTAGAAAATGTTAGTAGCTTGCTTGAGGTAAAAGATTTGAGGGTTGGTTTCATCAATCAAAAAATTTAAGGTCTAAATCAATGCCTTTTAGGGCTAATGGAGTCACTTGCAGCAGAAAAAATTGAAGGAAACAAGTGATAATGTAAGATATAAGGACCAAAAAGGATGATGATTGAGGTGTTGGTAACCCAAGGCCTCAATCAACAAGCCTTAGAAGGAAAACAGATACTAGGAAGTAGGTAACCCTAGGCCCTAGTGGTTTTCCTTCTTCTTTAGCTCAAGATTGAAACAATTAATGGCTTGATGAAGAAAATGACACTAGAGTGCTGCAATGGCAGGGCTCTAGTACAATGCTTCAAAGGTAGGGTTTATAGCACAATCTAGTAGGTGAAAAATTGTTAAGACAAGGACAATAGCACGTGCTTGTTCTCCGAGGGTTTTAAACTAGCAATTTCATAATCTTGGAATAAATGCAAAGTAAATGTACCATAACCATTCAAAGAAAAGAAGGATTTCAGAAATTTACTTACATCCACCAAGAATAATCTAGCAATAAGCCTAGTTGAAGATTTTCCACCAAGAAAAATGCCAAGAAACACCAAATTAAGCCTCCTCCAAGAAGTGCACCTAAAATTTCAGCCAATAAACCCAAATGAAGGCACAAATTTCAGACCTCACTTGTGTGAGTGAAAGACCATGAAAAATAAGAGTGATTTTCCCCTTATTTAGATAGTTACAATGACAAAAATTAGGTCAAAAAGGCTGACATGGCCTGTTACACATAATATCTAGTTTTTACATTAAATGTCATAATTAAACCCTAAAACAAGCTGTAAAGGTGACATCATTCCCCTTTAGGGTGATATTAGGCCCTTTTTGGGAAACATTGGCCTCCTAGAGAAAAATGTTAGGCCTCCTTGGGCCTCACGATCCTGCCACATGTGCCACTTGGCACACAACTGCCTCCAAAACATCCAAAACGCTGGGTGATGTCATGGGTGACCTGGGTGATGTCATGGGCCTTCCAAGGCCTACATCATGGTGAAAATGGCACAACCCCCCTGGGTCCAGGCCTACCAAGATGCCCCTGGTGAAACATCCTCCTCTCTCTCTGTGCAATGATTTGATCTGTCTCTGCCCCTGGTTGGGGTCTAGGCATCCATCTGGTGGGATTTTATCCCTATGGAGGTCTGAACTAATCATCTCCCCATATGTACCTGTCCGTCGAGCATGGCCTTGCAACATCAAAAAATACACCCTCCATGGGCCTATAAGTCACATGGATCATAACAATGTCAATCACATCTAATCATCAAGTTATTCAAACATGTGCATGAAACCCCTTTTACCTAGACACGTGCTCAAAGACGTTATGCTATTCTACAAGCCAAGTTTGGAGGGGACACTAGGACATCCTATTGGGATAATTCTCATTGGATGTGGGATGTTCCTGAGAGAATTCAAATCCAGGCCATGTGAGTGGATGAGGTGGTAGGGGATGTCTGGGCAATGGGTGGAGTGATAGCAGGGAAATGCATGGCTTACCTGTGGGTGCCTCTGAAGAGGGTGAGATGAAACTTGTCATGGATGTAAGTGTTTCCAAGCCCATTCATGCCTTTTATATTGATTCTTCTTTCTTTTTCTTTCAAGAGGCTAGTTAGGGGACACTACCCTGGCATGGTGACCAGTGGTGGCAATGTTACCCACAAGAATTTCAAGGAAATGAGAAGGCTAGTTCGTGATGAGACCCCATTTCTCTTGGATAGGCCACCATGAGCCACTACCCTAGAGTAGTGACCAACTGTTGGTAGTGTCATACCGCTACATGCCCATGAACCTAATAGGTTGGCTCATGATGAGACCCCCTATCCTCCAACTAGGTCTCGATTTATTATTTTTTATGGGTCCCTCTGTTTCTTGATGAGAAGCTTTTTATTGCTTCTAGGGGATCCCTGGGCGAAGCATATCAAGGTTTCATTCCTTTGTTTTTTTTTTATCTTTTTCTAGATACTTTTACCCTCTTGGCCTTTAGCCCTTTCTTCCCACAAGGTAAGGTACAACCCTTATATATTTGTCCAACCCAATGCCCGAACCAGTGTAATGGGATGGATGGGCGGGAGAAAGATGAAAAGTGGTAAGTATGGTGGGAATGGATGATGACCTTTCATGAATCCCTATGGGAACGAGCTTACTAGGGAATCTTTTCATTCCATATAGGTGTGGTCAAGTGGAAAGGCATAAGGTCCAAGCACACATTAGAAGCAAAAGGAATTAAATGCACATGTTCAAATTGTTTTGAGAATTAGAGTGACACATACCATGATACCCAGACTCATTACCTCATGGAGAAAGATCCATCTTTGCTGTAGGACCAGGACGATGTGATGGATGCTGCTGCTACTGACAAAGTAGAGGTGTTGAAGAAGGAAAGTATGGGCCCTCTAGGGCCATGCTCAATTCAATCTGGTTCTCAGTACTCCATATATAGGACCTATGGGCCTCGAGACATAATCTCCTTAGTTATCCCTAGGCTAGGGGATAACAGGAAGGAAGTCTTCCCTTAAATGGGTGTAGGAGAAATCCATTACAGAGATTAACAAAGGATGGAAAAAACTCATAATCGAGGCCCTTAGAGTAGGCCAAGCCCCTTTCCTATTTCCTCCATGAATATTCTCTTGATTAATATTTGTAGGTTGGGGGGCCAAGACAAGAAGTTGGCCCTAAATAGGTTGGTGGATCTCAATTGGCCTAACATTTTGTTGATTCAAAAGACTATGGGGAAGTGGGATCCTTTGGTGTTTGAGTTGAATTTTTTTTTGGGTAATTTGGATTTTCTTATGGTTGATTTTGATGGATTGTCTCGGGGGTTAATTACTAGGTGGAATCACAACCTCTCATTGATGAATTATTTTTACTTCTCCATAGTTTTGTGTACAGATGTATTTAGAAAAATCTTGGGCCTATCCTTTACTATGCTTAATCTTTATGGGCCTGTTGTGGCAAACAAAATCCCCCATAATTTTTTTGAAATTATTATGGGTCCCTCCATATGAATTTTGTTAATATTGCCTCCTAGAACGCTTTGGTTTGGTTTATTTTGTGATATTTTCACTTTGCTTGGATTTTTGTTTTGACGTCTCCATTTCTTTTGTTTTGTTGCCAAAATTCCAATGGTTCAAGTTTCACTTGATTCCAACTTATGGTTTGAAAGATATCCTTGGTCAAAATTTTGGTCAATTTGTTTTCACCGCCTGGTCATAAAATATGTATTTTATTACGTTTCTTATAAATTGTAAATAAAATTGATGTTAATATGTAAATAAGTTTTATTAATTCATTTTCTTTATTAATTAAGTTAATTATTAGTTATTAAGGTTCAATTTAATTTAATTTTTAATTTATTAAATTGTAAATGCAATTCGTGTATATATGTATTGTAACTATAACATAAAATGTAACAAAACAAAACATAATTAAATTAGTTTTGATGACTCAACTTTGACAAGTGATATTTTCAGTTTCACTCAATGAAATGAGACAAATAAGCATGCATTGGAAATATATTTTGATGGAGAACAATCTGACATCATTAATTCAAGTAAATCTGGAGATTTACTATTCCAAAATATCAGTAGAAGTGAAGGCTATGAATTTGCAACTAAAATTAGTTTTCTGAATTAGTTTGAAAGATTTTCTTTGGCCAATAAGATTTGTTGTTGCTTATTCATTTACAGATTGTTTCATTTCTAATCTTATATCCATAGGAAGCAAGGAACAACATGGATTTATTATTGATTTATTAAGTTGAATTCTAATTTGTTAATTTGTCTTGACAGATTGTAAATTGCGTCAATCTTCAAGAGGCGATTTTGTAGATAGATTTCTGGATAATCAATGAAGAATTTCACCAAATTGTTGAAAAACCACTTCTAAAATAGACTCATTCACCTTATCCCCAAAGGATTCTCTCAGAAACTAAACCGTTTGGGAGAAATCAGGATTGGAGTGACACAGTGTTTTTTCCCAAATTAGAAATCACGTCAATTTTCAGGAGGTAATTTTTCAGATTGATGTCTGAGAAAACCGATAAGAATTTGACCAAACGGTTAAAAACCCATCTGAAAAAGAGGCTGATTCAGCGAACGTTCAAAGTAGTTTAAAAAAAAAAGAATATTTTGGAAGATATCATCGGTTGTTCAAGGGAACGTTTTTCTAGAATTTGGCATTTTGCCGTTTTTTGATTCTGTAGTCGATTCATTATTCTGTAGCTAATAGTGGTTTCGACCTGAGTTGGGAAAAAATATAAAAAGTATAACAATATTCTTCTGATGGTGGATTCATATCCAGAAGAGGGGAAATTCTGTAGGGAGAAAGACTGTGAAATGCACTATTGTATGAGAGAGTTTTTCTTTCTTTAGGATAAATAAAGTTTTGAATTTATGAGAGAATAGGTTATGTACTATTGCAAGATAGTTTCTTGAAGAAATTTAGAATTTAGAAGGACTTTATAAGAATGTGCATTTTGGAGTTAATAACAAGTTTATTTTTCATTTCACTATTGTATGAATTTGAGGCTCATTGTTAACTACTTTGTGTTAATTTAATTCTAATTTCTTTTTGTTCAATTAGTATAGATAATGGATGTCAATACTATTATTGATTTCTTACTTTATACTAGTTGATGTTCTGTAAAGCTATCTTTGCAAGTGTTTACAAGATTGAATCAGAGTTAATTATTGGATTTGAAGAGACTTGTATAAAGTTAATTATAATTATTCATCAATTCAAACTTTATCCTGGTTTTGTTATAATTATCAGTGCATCAAGTAAACTATTTCCTAATGTATTGTTTCATATGATTTCAAATTAATTTACTTATTATTGGGTTTAAGTCTTTGCAAGAGGTGCTCCAGTAACTATTTATCGAGATCACTTTTATTTCATATTTGCATAAACTGCCATCAATTATATGAACTACTTCTATAATATGTTAGGCACACTTTAACCTTGAATCCAATTACAATCTTCTCCGCTTTTCCTTTTAAATCTTTTTCTTGATTATGATAAGGACTAATCCTTTCCTGATCGAGATAATTTAGGCTTTATCTGTGTTTCTTGCATACTAGAATAAATTGCATTTGCATGTAGAAGAGTTTCATTTTCCAAAAGTCTCCTTACGCAAGAGCAAACTCCAGTGTGGCCTTGTTGTGCCCTTGTGTCAAAAAATAATTACCTTATTCAAGTAGTTGCAAGAAGGTAATTCCTTCTCTTCTGTCTGCCGATAAAAGCGAGTAACAAGATACATTAGTAGATAGAAGGCCATGTATATATTTTTGTACATATAGATTAGTTTAGATTAGAGTAACATAAGATTAGGATAGTTTTAGGAAAGGGGTAACTGGACCCATAAACCTAGTCAGGATCACCATACCAAATGGAAAAGGGTCTAATTGGGACCTTGAGCGGGTGATTTCCATAATGTTGAATATGGTCATTTCTTTCCATGAACATTTTTGGCGCAAGAAGGAGGGCCACGGATAAATTATCTATGTAGAGTCTTATTTTAAAGTTTTTAACTAATCATGGCTCCTATGTACATTCCTACTTTGGGTCATACTTTTAGTTCATGTAGGCCTACCGGGTACATTCCTAAAAAGCAGCTCGAATCCTTGGGCAATTTGAAGTATGATGGTGAGAGTAAAATTTCCGCTTTAGATCATCTTTGTCAATTTGTGGATAAATGTGAATCTTTTGATATTACTAATGACAATGAGATTTGCAGGTTGTTTACTCTCACATTTCATGGTAGGATTCAGGAATGGTTCAAAGCATTACCAACTATGTCTATACACTCATGGAACCATTTTATGAAATCTTTTATATTATCCCATCAAAACTACAATTATGAAGAATGGTGTTTAAAAATTGGAAATCTTTCAATGCATGTAGATGAATCTTTTGATGAATTTTATGCTAGTTTTAAGTCACTTGGTT
>JASDQU011029617.1:18530-31132 GCA_032191745.1 Picea mariana
TCTATTTTGGTTTATTTACTCTTACAAATGTTTTATTTTGCTTATATTTGAGTGTTGTTTGTTAATAACAATCAGTGACATGTTGAGCATTTTACATATCTCTCGTTTATGCATCTTAAATACAAGAGAATCATTATCATATTACATAAAGATAGAAAATTTATTATCTATATTATTCTATCAAGATAGCAAGTGCTTCTATGATTAATTCATTTTTTTATCAAGAAAGGCTAACTAGGAAATTACTTTGCAGCAAGGTCTTAACAGAGTTTAATTCCCTTTCACATAAATGAATTACACGGGAATGAAAAATTATAAGATGAAAAGTTCAGTTTTACTCCATGCAGTGCAATATATCAAAATAAATTTCTAATATCACCTCATTTCCTACTCACCATTGAAAAAAATTGCAATCTCAAATATATTTATCAAAAGATGATCAATAAATTTAATACATAGGAAGTTGTGGGAAGTGTATACAAGCCTGCTAGGGCTATGGACGCTCGCTGGCAGTGGGACAATGTATGCATGATATGAAAGCAACTTCGTTGGGGTACTGAACATGCATGCTGACAACGAAGCAATGTTAGGTAACAAAAAGATGAGCTGAATTGATTGCACCCATGGTAAGTAAGATTTTCTGAGTAGTCAAATCAAAAGCCTATTTCCTCAATCTTAAATTAACTTGATCTTGTTCCCTCTAAAAAGACCAAGTGAATGAGTATGAGTACAAACATAATTTTTCTTATCTTTTAAGTTAGTCATAAGGAAGTTATCGTTGATATTTTCAAAATAGATAAATTTTCTTATTCCTATGATCTAATATTCTTTCTCTTATCTTTTCTTTGAATAGAGATAACTGGTTCTATCATCATGTCACAAATTTTTGTGACAAACAACATCCCCCATAATATTTTTGAAATTATTATGGGTCCCTCCATATGAATTTTGTTAATATTGCCTCCTAGAACGCTTTAGTTTGGTTTATTTTGTGAGATTTTCACTTTTCTTGAATTTTTAGTTTTGACCTCTTCATTACTTTCGTTTTGTTTCCAGCATTCCAATGGTTCAAGTTTCACTTCATTTCGACTTATGGTTTGAAAGATATCCTTGGTCAAAAGTTTGGTCAATTTTTTCTCACTGCCTGGTCATAAAATATGTATTTTATTATGTTTCTTATAAATTGTAAATAAAATTGATGTTAATATGTAAATAAGTTTTATTAATTTATTAATTAAGTTAATTATTAGTTAATAAGGTTAAATTTAATTTAATTTTTATTTTATTAAATTGTAAATGCAATTCGTGTATATATGTATTGTAATTATGACATAAAATGTAACAAAACAAAACATAATTAAATTAGTTTTGATGACTCAACTTTAACAAGTGATATTTTGAGTTTTACTCAACGAAATGAGGAAAATAAGCACTTGTTGGAAATATATTTCCATGGAGAAAAATTGGCATCATTAGTTCAAGAAAGTATAGAGATTTACTATTCCAAAAAATCAGCAAAAGTGAAGGCTACAAATTTGCAACTAAAATTAGTTTTCTGAATTGGTTTGAAATATTTTCTTTGGCCAAAAAGATTGGTTGTTGCTTATTCATTTCCATATTGTTTCATTGCTAATATTATCTCCACAGGAATCAACTAACAACATGGATTTTATTACTGATTTATTAAGTTGAATTCAAATTTGTTAATTTGTTTTGATAGATTAGAAATCACGTCAATCTTCAGGAGGCGAATTTGTAGATTGATTTTTGGACAATCAGAAAACAATTTCACCAAATGGTTGAAAACCCACTTCTAAAATAAGATGATTCACGTTAACGCCAAATTATTGACTTAGAAACTAAGCCGTTTGGGATATATAGGGATTGGATTGACACAATTTTTTCCCAAATTAGAAATCGCGTCAATGTTCAGGAGGCAATTTTGTAGATTGATGTTTGAGAAAACCGAGAAGAATTTAGACAAACCGTTGAAAAATCATCTGCAAAATAGGTTTAATTAGCTAACATATAAAGGATTTAAAAAAAAAAACCGAAAAAAACGAATATTTGGAAGACATCGACAGTTTTTCGAGGGGATTTTTTCTAGAATTTGGCATTTTGTCGTTTTTTTTATTCTATAGTTGATTCGTGATTTGTAGATAACAATGGTTTCGAATTGAGTTGGGAAAAAACATAAAAACTCTAATAGTATTCTTATGGTGGTGGATCCAGATCTAGAAGAGGGGAACTTCTGTAGGGAGAAAGACTATGAAATGCACTATTGTATGAGAGAGTTTTTCTTTCTTTAGGATAAATAAAGTTCTGAATTTATGAGAGAAGAGGTTATGCACTATTGCAAAACAATTTATTGAATAAATTTAGAATTTATAAAGACTGTACAAGAATGATAATTTTGGAGCTAATAGTAAGTTCATTTTTCATTGCACTACTGTATGAATTTGAGGCTCATTTTTAACTCCTTTGTGTTAATTTAATTATGATTTCTTTTTGTTAAATTAGTATAGATAATGGATGTCAATACTATTGCTGATTTATTACTTTATACTAGTTGATGTTATGTAAATCTATCTTTGCATACGTTTACAAGATTGAATCAGAGTTAATTATTGGATTTGAAGAGACTTGGATAAAGTTAATGATAATTATTTATCAGTTCAACCTTTATCATGGTTTTGTTCTAATTATTAGTGCATCAAGTGAACTATTTCCTAATGTATTGATACATATGATTTCAAATTCATTTACTTGTTATTGGGTTGAAGTCTATGCAAGAGGTGCTTCAATAAGTATTTATTGAGATCACTTTCATTGCATATTTGCATAAATTGCCATGAATTATACGAACTACTTCTATAATATGTTAGGCACACTTTAACCTTGAATCCAATTATAGTCTTCTCCTCTTCTTCTTTTACATCTTTCTCTTGATTAGGATAAGGACTAATCCTTTCCTGATCAAGATAGTTTAGGATTTATCTTTGTTTCTTGTATACTAGAATAAATTGCATTTGCTTGTAGAATAGTTTTCATTTTCCAGAGTCTCCTTATGCAAGAGAAAACTCTAGTGTGGCCTTGTTGTGCCCTTGTTTCAACAAAGAATTACCTTATTCAAGCAGTTGCGAGAAGGTAATTCCTTCTCTTCTGTTTGTCGATAAAACCAAATAACAAGATACATTAGAATATACAAGTCCATGTATATATTTTTGTACATATAAATTAGTTTAGTTTAACTTAACATTAGATTAGGATAGTTTTAGGAAAGGGGCAATTGGACCCATAAACCCAATTGGTATCATCATACCAAATGGAAAAGGGTCTAATTGGGACCTTGACCAAGTGATTTCCACAATGTTGAATATGGTCATTTATAGCCATCAACATGGCCATATGAAGAAAATAAATAGTATTAGGATATGGTGCTTAATTTTCATTTCTTTAAGTCTAATAATATTATTATACGGGGGGATTTGAAATTTACCATGAACATAAGATAGGTTTGAGGGGAAAGTGCAAGGGTTGATCGACTTGCAATTTTTTTCTCTAATAGATTTGAAGTTGGTGGACTAGTAGATGCGAAACCACTAAAACTTAGTCCTACTTGGAGAAATAACATGTCTGGAAGGGAAGGGGTTTTCAAAAGACTTGATAGATTTGTGGTACATAATATGGCGTTGCAGAAGGCACCATGTTATAGGTCTTGGATTTATTCGAATAGGTGTTCAAATAATTTTCCTATATTTCTTGAACTTGAAATTGATTAGTCCAAACGAGGTTCCCCTTTCAAGTTTAAACTTGGGTGGATACAAAAGAGGATTTCACTAGGAAGGTTAAGGAGAATTGGAAACCATTTGACCCCTCTTTGGATCTTTATATGGGTGAATAGTTCATTTTGGCTCTAAAAATTGTTAAGAGGAATTTGGAAGCCTGGGCAGGGGAGAGGTACAGGTCTCGAGATCAAAGTATGGTGGAATTGGAAAGAGAAGTGGAGGAGGTGGTAGTTGGACCTCACTTTGGCTCTTCCGAAGAGGATCAATTACTTAGGTTAAAAAAACTTGAGGCAAATAAGACAAAATTACTTTTGAACAAGAAGTCAAATTGGAAAATCAAAAGTAGAGTTGCTTGGATAGAGTTGGGGGATAACAATACTAAGTTATTAGATTCCTTTGTCAATAATAGAAGGAATATTAATACTATTTTGGAGCTACAAGTTACTAAGGTTAGAGGATTTAAAGGTTTGGTAGAACTAGGGGTCAAGTACTTTGAAGGGATATATGTAATGTCTCTAATCCATACCCTTTGTAATTGAACATATAGGCTGGTGAGATGTTGGTAGCAATTGTAAATGTAAGTGTACATATAGGCTGGTGAGTCGTTAGCACTAAATTTTTGTATTGCATGCACCTGAGTAGTGCGCAAAGAATTTCTATCAAAGACATTGTGCACATATTTCATAGTTTTGCACACACTTGGGTAAGTGCACAAGAATGACTTGGGAGTGCGCACCAAGACGAGTTATATATGTATATATATGGTTGTATATGTATTAATGTCGAATATCCTATGTTATTAAGAGGCTGGTGAGCCAAGACGCAGATAAGCCAGTGCGCCTATCCATGTAAAGTGTAATCATACTCAAGTTATTAATAAAATATTACATCTTTGGGCGTAGATAGAATCACACGAAAAGAGATGGGGGGATGAATCCACCAGAAAAAGGGAAAAGGGGGGCAAGACTTAAGTCTTAGGGAATATTTTATAATATTCATGGAAAACCATAATGTTATGGATATGTATTTATCCAAAGTTCTCAAGGGTATGAAATGAGTCACCAAGGGGATTAGGCTACTTCTAAAGGTGACAAGTGTCGAGTTGAAGGCATGAAATATATATTTATGGCCTTAGTGTATTTTGGGGGAATTATTCATTATTCACTCTCATGTGTAGAAGGGGGTCAGATCATCTTAGAGAGGAAGACTATTACCTTATTTACACAGAGAAGTTTGTAAGGGGTTATTGTACTGTAATCACAGTTATGTTGTCGAAGAGGTGGGTGGTGAGGCTCATGAGTAGTCTCTCTATTGGGTTGTTATATTATTTTTTGTGAAAGTCGAGTCGAGGTAGATCGACTCACGGTCAAAGTTTGAGGTGGATCGGCAAGAAGTCGAAGTTCGAAGAATTTGACCAGGCAAAGTTGAAGTTGAAGATATTGACAAAAAGTCAATCGACAAGAGGTCAAAGTGCGGGCGTCAGATGACCGACTACAGACCAAATGAAGGACCGACTGGTAACCCAACTTGAAGTTGACTGTACCAGAATCTTGAGATTTTTGAGATTTGTAGCCAATGATATGCACAGATCTTTAACCGTTTTTGGGCACCAATATTTAGGGTTTTTCCTATTGTAAATCCCATAAAGAGGCATTTTGTAAGGACATACATGATACTGTTGTAATTGTGTAATTCACTTATGTAGGTTAATGAATGTGTAGGTATAGGTTGTTGGTCATGCATATGTAACTCGAATTGGCTACAAGGTTGTTCTTGCATAGACAAGAGGGTATGATGTCGATTGTGTCTTAGGTGTGGACCAAGGTTAGACATGTAACCTTTTATTTAGATTGAATAAGAAAACAAGAGAGAAGAATGCTCAAAGGAATGTTTTTCTCCCAGTTAAGGGTTCCAGGGTAAAATCTCGGTGTATTGTGTGATTGCTTGTTTCATTTATGTTCTTGATTAAATTCTTCTCCCCTTCTGCTAGGATTAGTGTGGAAGTGTCTTTCATTTCCTGACATGTGGTATCAGAGCTTAGGTTTTCCATGACAAGTGAGTGATCAGAGCGATGCTATGCTTTGGTGAGTATATCAGATATTGAATTGCCAATCTTGAATCTGAAAAATAAACCCTAGGTACAGTAAGAGTCGTAAGTCATAAATTGTGTTAAATTTTATGGTAAAGAATGGAGAGAAGTTCCAATATAGAGATAGAAAAATTAAATGGCTAGAATTTTGAGCTTTGGAAGCTTAAAATGGAAGATCTTCTTGTGGATCAAGAATAATGGATAATATTTTGTCCAGGTACGCAGCCGAAAATCATGTCGACGGAAGAATGGGAGAAACTCAAAAGAAGGTCAAGAAGTACGATTCAACTTTGTCTTGCATATTCAGCGTTGTTGAATGTCTCAGGTGAAGATTCAACCAAGAAATTCTGGGACAAGCTGGGAAGATTATACCAGTTGAAATATCTGGTAAATAAGTTGTTTCTCAGAAATAAATTGTATCTTCTGAGGATGAGTGATGGCAGTTCAGTGACTAAGCATTGAAATGTGTTTAACACCATGTTAATCCAGTTATTGTTTGTGGATATTAAGATCATTGATGAGGAGAAACGTATCATCCTATTATGTTCTTTTCCATACTCCTGGGATAGCTTAGTCATGGATATTGGGAGTAATAAAACCACACTAGCGCTAGAGGACATGGTTGCTTCTCTACTTTCAGAAGAAATGAGAAGGAAGAACATGGAAGGATCGAACAAATATGCTCTGGTAGTGAGAGGTCGACCGATAGACAAAAATAAAGGAAAATTATCAGGTAGAAAGTTCAAATCGAAGGGTGGATCTAAATCCTTGGTTGAGTCTACGTGAAGATGTTGGAAATGCGGTAAATATGGGAATTATAAAAAGGACTATACGTCTAAGGCAACATAAGTCAATGCTAGATCTGACGAGAAGTAGTCAACTAAGAGAAAGATGATATTGGACAAGGGAGGTGATGTGTACCTGGCGTCGACCAACACACAGTCGGATAAAGATGTTTGGTTGATTGAGTCAGGAAAATCCTATCATATGACACCACATAAAGAATGGTTCTATGAGTATGAACAATATGATGGGGGTGATGTGTTCTTGGGGGATGACTCGAAAACCAGAATTGTCAGACGGGGAAGAGTCTGACTGACACTATAGGATGGGAGGACAAGAACCCTTCCAGGTTTGGAAAGAAACCTGATATTTTTCAACAAGATGAGTGATGTAGGTGTGCATACTATGTTTCATAAGGATTCACACAATATGGTTAAAGGTGTGATGGTCTTAATGAAAGGAGTCCGATTGTGTACCCTGTACAAGTTGTTAGGGGATGTTGACTTGATTGGATGCAAAAAAATTGTTGCTCCTGAAATAAAATCGACTGTGACTCGAATCGACTCGATCTCGACACAAATTGACTCAAATCAAGCCAAGTCGGTTCAAACCGACCTAATAAGACATGATGAGATCGACCCGAGCAGGTTATGGCACGAGAGGATGTGATACATTGGAGAAAAAGGAATTTGATCTATGCAAATCAAAGGTATGGTTGAAGGATTTCTTGAATGTGGTTTAGAAGTCAAATTTTATGAACATTGCATATATGGAAAACAAAGTTGGGTGAGGTTCCCATCTAGAGCGACAAGAGAAAATGAGATTCTAGAACATGTACAGAGTGATGTGTTTGGCCCAGTAACAGGGCCTTCACTTGGTGTATCCATGTATTATGTCTCCTTCATATATGATTTTTCCACGAAGACATGGATATGTTTCCTGAGGAAGAAATCATAGATTTTCGATAGATTTAAAGAGTTTAAAGATCTTGTGGAAAACTAGAAAAAAAAGAGGATTATGGTGCCGAGGACTGATAATGGTGGTGAATTCTATGGAAAGGAATTTGATAAGTTCTATAAGTAGTGTGGCATATCACACCAAAATACCTCACCATATACCCCACAAAAAAATGGAGTTTCTGAGAGAATGAAGAGAACATTAATGGATAAGGCAAGGAGCATGCTTAGTGGTGCTGAGTTCGCACAAGAATTCTGGGCGGAGGCAGTTGAGACTGCAAGATATTTGGTAAATATGTCTCCTTGGTCAGCGCTAGCCGACATGACTCCAAATGAGGTATGATATGGTAATAACCCTTCGGTGTAACATCTCAAAGTATTTGGCTATGATGCATTTGTGCATGTTCCCAAGGAAAAGAGGAGCAAGTTGGACATGAAGGCAAACAAATGTATCTTAATCAGATATAAAGAAGGGATGAAAGGATATAAGATCTGGGATCCTGCATCAAGGAGAATAATGTACAGTAGAGATGTGGTATTCAGAGAAGTCGGAGGTAAATCCGAGCCCAAGGAATTTTTTCAAACCGAGAATAATCCTAATATAGTGCGGTTTGAAGTGAGGAACGAAGAAGATGATTCAGATGAGTCAATTGAATCTGAGGAAGAGGTGGAACAACTTACTTCGGTGGTAAGAAGTTTAGAAAGAATAAAGAAAGAAGTTTAGAGGTATATTCCACCCATCTTTCGTTCCACATTCATGCTAACTGCCATCGATGATGGGCCCAAATCAATCAGTGAGGCAGTCGACTCGGCAAAGGGTAAACTCTAGAAGGATTCCATGGTCGAAGAGATGGAATCCTTGTACAAGAATGAGACATGGGATTTGGTCAAGTTACCTAGTGGAAGGAAAACTGTTGGTAGAAAGTGGATGTTCAAGAAGAAGATGAATGTCGCAGGTCAAGTCAAGAAGTTCAAAGCTTGACTGGTAGCAAAAGGCTATTCCCAAGTCAAAGTAGTTGACTTCAATGAGATTTTTTCACCTGTTGAAAAACTAACTTCCATTAGAGTACTAATGTCTCTGGATGTAGCATTCAATCTGGAGATAGAACATATGCATGTGAAAACAAAATTCTTACATGGGGACCTGGAAGAATAAATATACTTGAAACAACCTGAAGGATTTGTTGTAAAGGGAAAGCAAGAGTTGGTGTGCAAACTCAAAAGACACCTTTATGGTCTAAAGAAATCGCCAAGGATATGGTACCAAAAGTTTGACACTTACATCCTTAGTTTGGGATTTGTGAGAAGCAAAGTTGATCACTGCATATATTCCAAGGAAGAAAGTGGGTGTTTCATATATGTAGCTTTGTATGTCGATGCCATGTTGCTAATTTGAAACAACATGGATGCAATAAAGAAGGTGAAAAAGCAACTATCCTCCAAGTTTGACATGAAGGATCTCGATACAAATAACTTCATTATGGGAATGGATATTAAGAGAGATAGAGTCGTTAGAAAGCTCTGGTTGAATCAGATGAAGTATATTGAAACAATTTTGAAACGATTCAACATGCAGGATTGCAAACTGATGAAGGTGCCAATTCCAATGGGAGCAAGGCTTACTGCAAAACAATGTCCAAATACAAAGGAATAAATAGAGGACATGACACGTGTTCCCTATGCAAGTGTTGTTGGTATTCTAATGTATGCGATGGTATGCACTCGACTAGACATTTCCCATGCAGTGGGAGTGTTGAGAAGGTACATGTCGACATGTGGAAAGGAGCACTGGACAGTTGTCAAGAGAGTATTCAGGTATTTGTGTGGCACAAATGACTATGCTATATGCTACCAAGGAAAAATTGGAGGTGATAGTGGTAAAGTAGATGAACATGGATTTGTCGATGCCGACTAGGCTGGAGATCTGGATTGACGGAGGTCAATTAATAGATATGTCTTCAAGATGTTAGGTGGATAAATAAGCTGGATGAGTAAGCGACAAGAAGTCATAGCCTTGTCAATAACAGAAGCTAAATACATGGCGTCCACCCACGGAAGAAAAGAACTGGTATGGATTCAAAGGTTGTGTTCAGGAATCAAGTTTGAGTAGAGAGCTATGAAGGTGAGTTGCGATAGTCAAAGCACATTATTTCTGGCAAAGAACCCTACTTATCATCAAAGACTAAGAACATTGATGTACAATACCATTTCGTAAGAGATATGGTTGAAATTAACAAGGTGCTACTGGAGAAAGTAGACATGTTGGAAAACATATCAGACTCGTTGACCAATTTTGTGAGTGCTGTGAAGTTCTGTTGGTGCAGAGAGAAAATGGGAATTACTACCTTGGGTCTGTGAATGAAAGTTCAAGAATCTACTGTCTTAGGAAAGAATACAACAAGTGGGAGAATGTTGGGTTGTTATTTTCTTTGCAGTGAAAGTCGAGTCGAGGTAGATCGATTGACAATTGAAGTTTGAGGTGGAAAATTCAAAGTCGAAGATATCGATGACAAGTCAAATGACAAGAGATCGAAGTGTGGGCATGAGACAATCAACTAGAGACCAAATGAAGGACCAATTAGTATTCGACTGGTAACCATACTTGAAGTCGACTGTAACATAATCCCGAGATTTGTGCAATTTGTATCCAATGATATGCACATATCTGTAATCATTTTTGGGTGCCAATATTTAGGGTTTTTCCTATTGTAAATCCTAGAAAGAGGCATGTTCTAAGGCTGTAAAAGCTAATGTTGTAATTATGTAATGCACTTTAATACATGTGTAGGTATAGGTTGTTGGTCATGCATATGTAAGTCAAATTGGCTACAGGGTTTTTCTTGCACAGGAAAGAGGGTATGATGTTTATTGTGTCTTAGGTATGGACCAAGGTTAGACATGTAACCTTTTATTCAGATTGAATAAGAAAATAAGAGAGCAGAAAAATCAAAGGAATGTTGGTTTCTCCCGGTTAAGGGTTCCAGGGTAAAATCTCAGTGTACTGTGTGATTGTTTGTTTCATTTACGTTCTTGATTAAATTCTTCTTCTCTTCTGCTAGGATTAGTGTGGAAGTGTCTTTCATTTCCCAACACTCTCTAGGTGAGATATTTTATCTTGAAGAAGAGGGTGGTGAGGCCCTTGAGTAGTCTCTATGGGTGAGATATTTGTTTTCGAAGCAGTAGGTTTTTAGGCCCGTGAGCATAATCTCCAGGTGAGAGTTTTACTGGGAGTTTTTCCCTAGTGCATTGGGAATTAGTTGCAGGGCTCAAAAACTTCATGTTCGACATGTTGCTGGTAACCCTGGAAGGGAAGTGAGGTAGTCGAGGAACTATTGAGCAGAGAAGGGGCACACTTCCTTGGGTGTGATAGGTGAGTGGGGAATGAGAGATTGTAGGCTAGTTGCAACAACATGCACCTTGGACTGGGAAATTCTATTGAGTATCAGACCTTAGCCTATGACTAGGAACCATTTTTCCTTGGTGGAGTTAAGCCCCATCTCAGGGGTGACTTGTTGCTGAAAGATTATGAGAAACATAGTCTATGGTTGGGAGGAACGTCTGAGTTCTACACACAGTTGGTGACTTTCATAAAAGATAAGTGTTCTTTATATGTTTGTCTTGTTTAATTTGTGCTTATTTATCTATGTTTGTCATGGGTTAATTCTTGTATGTTGTCACATATAAGTAATTGTTGTTATTCTATTTAATGTTGCTTGTGAATGTAAGTATGGTGCTTATAGTGTATATTTGTAGTTGTGCATGACTATGACGAATGTTGATAGTTTTCATGTAAGTTAACCTTATGATTTTGGGTTATGAGCCTTCAAGAAGAGGTGTGAATGGTCATATGCACAACAAATACTTTGTGTGCATAAGAGGCTAGGTTTACTTGTGCACACAAGGAAGAAGTTTGCGCTTACAAGTAGGATAGATTTGGTAATGATGCCATAATGGTTGTGTGTCTAGTATTCTCATGTGCAATTGTTTTGAGTTACTTTCATTGTTTAAATTTATGTAAAAATAAGTAATTTGATGTGCATGAATCGGTTCGGGGTTGAGCGCACTACTGAAACTTCCCAGACTAGTTTTTAGAATAGAATCCGTGGATTGGATTTTTAGAGTATAAATGTTCAGTAGTAAGCTGAATGAAGTTACAATTTGGTATTAGAAGTATTTTGGTGACGTTACATTGTGGTATCAGAGCATGTGGTAAATGTTGGTAATGGGAAATGTTACAAGTTGGTGACGTGGCCCATCCTGAGAGGCCGGGAACGTTACAACCTATAATAGTATTACTCGACAAATCCATAATATTATCCACACGAAGTTCCTCTCCAACCACCAGAGAGACCCCTCCACCATGGCTTCTCACCACCTTCCATTTTCTCTTTTCCAAGCTTGACCTAGGATTCATTAGGAGGCCACCTTGTTGGATGTTCTGGTCAAGTATCTCACTGATAAAACCCACATCTCCCAACTCCGACACAATATTGTAGAACTCTGGGAAAATGTCATAAAAGTCCACCCAATCCTTCTCACCTATTCCATAAAATCTTTCTTGCACTGAGTTTGACGTAAAAAAAGGATTAATGGTTCCAATGGTTCCATTAAATTCGTCATATTTCGAAAAAACCAACACCCTCGCTGAAGGAATGACATGATCCCGACAAGATCCAAAACTAGTACAATCCCCTAGAAATGTTGACATGTTATTCTCTCGACCACAAGCTTGAGCACTTTCATATGTTTACTCATCCTCCTGGAGCCTATGGAAAAGAGATGATATTTCCGGTGAATGTTCAAAAAATAAATCCTTCGATAGTGAATCCTCTGTATAGTCACCACCTAGACATTGTCATCCATGTTATAACACTCGGCCAACTCCCCTCAATAATATCTAGTTAAGACCATATTTACACCAACTACATACAATCTCAAAGAAATTAAAACCACTCCAATCATATTGTAGTGTCCCTTGCGGCATTG
>JASDQU011029619.1:4890-20366 GCA_032191745.1 Picea mariana
CAGGATGAACATTTTTGTAATTTTGAAACTCTTCAAAGTTTAACTTTTGGTGGTTTAGGCGAGCCTACGATGTGATCATTAACCACTGAAAAGAGGTGCTTTCAGTGGATAACTCGCCCAAAAAATTTTCCAGACAACCATCGAAAGCCTGTGTGTCCAGAATGGGACGATTTTTTACACAGATCAAGGATTTTTGAGATGAAAAGATTCAAGATCTTTTCGAATGAATGACTGATGAATTATCAAGTCTATTCCAGCAGTTATTTTTGACAAATCGTGGAGAAAAGAGTTATTTCAAAGGTCTATGGACATATTTAATTAAGACAGAAAAGCAGGGCACTTGGCCACATCAGCAAATTCGAATTAGTCTCTATTTGAAAGTCATCATCTAGCCTTGGGAGGCCGTTCTACACTACACCAACAATCAATAGAGAGAAATCTGGGATTGGCCTCATTTTGGGGAAGCATCCCACTTCTTTTGCAATAGAATTTTGAATTACTATTTTTAGTATATTTGATCCTTGTTTTCAGGATCTTAGAACTACTTTGTATTGCTATAAATCTTAAGATAGAATATGAACCAGGGGTTCGATTTTGGGTTCTACATGCTGCTACTGTAAGAAAGACTTATTCTTATTATATGAAAAATTTCAAGCTTCCTTCAGTTGTGTTGTCAGACTTCTCTTTTCTGTTCTCTGATATCTTATGAGTGAAGGTTCTTTATTGATGCTTATTCAATCTGCATGTGACTGTCATCTCACTAATTGATTGGTTAAGTTGAGAATCATAAGTTATTTCCATAGTTATTAAACCCATTGTGCTTGTTTTATATGAGTATATTCTGGTTCAATAGCTATTTTCTCCTCCATTTAATCAAACCTTGTCTGACTGCATTACTAGAAGGCCTTGTAAGATTTTATATTTCTAGACAGTCTTGGAAACACAGTCCAGTCCCTAGATATTCATCTTGATCCAAAAACGACATCAAATATTTAAAAAAAAATATTTCCCAAAAAGAGTTAGTTACCAGGCATCTCCGACTTACAGCCTAGGAAAGTTTCCTGGAGTGATAATAGGTTGTACAGAGAAGTGTTGTTGAAATACATGGTAAGCAGAAAAACGTAGCCAAACAACCATCCCATATACTCCACCGACACTGAGGTTGGTTCCTCTATATTCTACAATAACCCGAGTTTTGAAGAGGATGAGTCGACAACCATCATGATAGCCGATGAGGAAACTGTGTGGAAAGCAACAGAGTTCGCTAACCCAAAAGACCACGTGGAAAATGAGATATGGAATATGAGTTTCAATTGAGATGTTAGTAAGGAAGGAACAAGTATCGGCGTATGGGTAAGTCCCCCTAAGTTGGGCACAAAGTTGTGTTCATACAAGCTCGCATTTGAATGCACAAACAACATGGCCAAGTATGAGGCACTGATCTTGGGCCTGAAGGTTTTGAAAGAACTAGGCATGCAGAGGATAGCAGTGCGTAGAGACTCTGAGATGATTATAAACCAGGTGAAAGGCATATATCAGTCCAAACACCCCAGGCTGAGAGCATACAGAAATTTGACGTTGGACCTCCTTTAATAATTCCCAGAGTATGATTTGTCTACTATCCCAAGGGAACAAAATCAGATCGTCGATGTGTTGGCCACCTCGACCTCAGTTTTTAAAATCCCCATCTTCCCAAATAGAAAATACAAGATTGAAGTAAAACACAAGCCAGAAGTGCTTGATAATATCAAACATTGGCAGGTGTTTGAGGACGATAAACAGATGGAGAGATTTCTTCAAATGAGCGATGCGTTAGCTAACATAAACATCGATGACGAGTGTTGTTGTGACAAAGATGAGAGCACAGATGCATGCAGTAATGACGACCCTTTCCAGAACCAGATAGTGGGAAGCGACATAGTACAACTGATAACATCATCCCAAAGGGGTTAGTGCCAATGGAAATGTTTTTTGATGAAAATGATGTAGCTAGAAATCCCAAGATCATTGCAAATGATGAGGATGTCAAAGACTGCAACATCGGGACTGAGGAGAACCCAAAAATAATCAAATTTTCGAAAACACTCAGTCTAGAGGTAAAAAAGGACTACATCAAGCTCATGAAGGATTTCCCAGATGTTTTTGCTTGGAGTTATGATGACTTGAAGGTGTATGACACTAAAGTGATCCATCACATCATCCCTCTCAAAGAAGACTAGAGGTCATTCAAATAGAAACTACGATGGATAAATCCCCTACTTCTGTCGCTAATCGAAAAGGAGGTAAAGAAACTCTTTGAAGATAAAATTATCGTTTCTTTAAGGTTTTCTAAAAAGGTGTCCAACTCGGTACCGGTTAGAAAAAAAAGCGGTGAGATAAGACTATGTGTGGACTTCTGAAACTTGAAAAAAGTGTCCCTCGAGCATCACTACCCTCTTCCTAAAATGGACTATATCTTGCAAAAGGTGGTGGGGTCCCATAAGATGTCCATGCTAGATGGTTTTACGGGTTATAACCAAATCATGGTACACCTGGACGATAGGGAAAAGACAGCCTTCACGACACCATGAGGGATGTTCATGTATGCCAAGATGCCTTTCGGCCTGATGAACGTTGGTGCCACTTTCCATAGGGCAATGGACATAGAATTTGCTAACGAAAAGGAAAAATTCATTGTGATCTTTCTGGATGACATCACGGTATACTCTGACTCCGATGAACAACACCTCAAGCATATGAAGAAAGTTTTCCAGAAGTGAAGGAGATTCGGCATATCACTAAATCTGAAAAAGTCACACTTTGGGATGGAAGAAGGGAAGTTTTTGGGGCACATTATCTCGAAAGAGGGAATCAATATAGACCCCAGCAGGGTTGAAGGGATCCTGAAAATAGGCACTCCGCACAGTAAGAAGGAAGTGTAATCCTTCCTAGGAGAAGTAAAATTTTTTAGAAGATTCATCCCAAACCTAGCAGAGATTATAAAACATATCACCTGCATGCCCAGAAAGGGGAACGATATCAAGTGGAACCAGAAGCCAGGAAGTCATTTGAAGATATCAAGGTGGTGTTAACTAGAGCTCTTGTGCTAGCCAGTCCAGACTTCACGAAATATTTCATCTTGTTTTAATTCGCCTCAGAGCATATGATTGTCAGTGTGCTATTGCAGAAAGACGAGCAAAACTTCAAGGAGCCCATAGCCTATTTCATTCGAACATTGAGGGATGATCCACTAAGGTATGCAATTATGGAGAAACAATCATATGCCTTAGTGAAGGCCCTAAAGGAGTTCAAAACGTACATATTACACTCTCACGTTATCGCTTACGTGCCCAACAATTCAGTTAAGGATATCTTGACTCAGCCTGATCCAGAGGGAAGGAGAGGCAAATGGATAGCGGCCATGCTGGAATATGATCTCAAAATCAAGCCCATTGAGTTGATTAAAGGTCATGGCCTTGAAAATTTTATGGTGCAGTTAGACTGCGATGTTGTGGGGATAAACTTCATCGTTGATCTATGAGAGAATCCCTGGGAAGAAGCAACTGCGCAGGTATCTCGGGATTTCGTAAATTTGTAGTGGTATAAATACATTGTCTATGTGCTAAGGAACTTGCAAGACCCTCCAAGTTTAAGTAAGACCAAGGCCATATTTCTAAAGATCAAAGAAGTTAAGTTCTGCATATTGGATAACTCACTCTACTGGAAATATTCTGAGGGAATATTGCTAAGTTGTTTGCTGGAAAAAGATGTGAAGCGATCCATAGAAGAATTTCACAAAGGTTATTGCATAGGTCACCACTACTGGAAAACCACCGCGCACAAAATCTTGAGAGCAGGTTACTATTGGCCTACAAACTTCGTAGACGTGTACAAAGAAGTCTCTAGCTTCCACAAATGTCATATTTTCGATGGGAGAAGAAAGTTGCATGCCTTGCCACTAAAGTCGATCTCAGTAGAAGCACCTTTCATGCAGTGGGGTCTAGATTTCATAGGGGAAATAAATCTGCCTTCCTCGGTGCAACACAAATGGATACTCACGGCCACCGACTACTTCAGAAAATGGATAGAAGCGATCCCCACGAAGCAAGATACTAACACAGTCATCATCCAATTTCTGGAGACAAACATCTTGTCGAGATTTGGATGCCCCCTCAAGATCATAACAGACAATGCGACCACATTCAAGTCCAAGAGGATGGAAAAGTTTTTTCAGGATTACAATATAACCCTGGAGCATTATACAACATACTACCCATGAGGAAACGGGTTAGAAGAATCCTCAAATAAAATCCTAACCAGGATCATGAAAAGACTCCTGCAAGACAATAAGAAATATTGGCATAAGAAGCTTATCTACGCGTTGTGGGTAGATCGGGTTACCACCAAGAATTCCATCTCAACGTTGTCCTTTCATATTGTATATGATGCAGATGCAATTTTTCCTGCCACGTTGGGGTTTCCCGTTAGAAAGTTGTTGCAAGAATAGGAGGTCGATCCAGATGACACGCAGAGGAGAATAAATCAGTTGATTCACATAGAGAAAATGAGGGAACATGTATACAATCAATCACAACTCCACCAGGAGAGGATGAAGAGAACCTTCGACAAGCATTCTAAGGAGGAATTTCAAGTAGGGGAGTTGGTGCTGAGATGGGATGCGAGAAATGAAGATAAAGGAAAACACGAAAATTTCGACCACCTTTGGATGGGCCCATTCAGAGTCAGAGCATATTGCGGGAGCAACACTTATTTTCTAGAAGGATCAAATGGAGAGTGCCTTGGTTGGGATCCTTTAAATGGAAGGTTCCTCAAACATTATCTGATGAAATAAAATCCTCTTAAGTCATATGTCATTCTAAATAGTCATTTTATTTTTGTGTCGAGTCAGTAGGTCAACAGAAAATTGAAGCCCGAAGTGAAGGCCCTAAGTTTATGCTGAGTTTTTTAGAAGCTATGTCGATAGGTTTGGGTCACATTGGTTTTTCATATTGCAGTGTTGAAGAGTCGAAATAAGGCCCAATGCTCATGCGCCTATTCTATTGTTCTTTACTACCTCGTGGAGAGGATATCATCCATGTTGGAGCCAATTGTTAGCGTCGACATTTTTCTTTTCAATTAGAGTCGGTTTTAGTCGAGTTATGGCCCATATGTCAAAACATGTGAATTCAGGTACATAAAAATGAAGGGGTCGAAGTTAGAAAGTGGTCAATTGATCCTTGGAAATGGGAAGGGATGTCAGACTCGAAACATGTGTAAATGGTACAGGTATGTTGTTCCCAGAGAGTCGGGTTCTGTTGAAAGGCAGTCTCTATGTGCCCCAAGTCGAGTCAAGTAGTTAATGGAAGTCATGTCGGCAAGTGAATTAGCTATCATCAGCTCATTATGAAGGTTGAGGGAATGAAAAAACGTGGTGTTCGTATCATGTATGCCCTGTAGCCCTTATTGCTTATACTTTACACACAGGGATGTGCTATGGAAAATCTAAAATTTGATTCGAAACATCCAGTCGCCATGAATTCATTGTTCTTTGGCACAATTCCTCCTTCCACCCGATATGTTATAAATTTCATATGCTCTGCACCCATTTTATTCGTGAAACCAGGTCCACGCATTGTTTGTAATTTTTCTTGCAAGGCCAGGTTGATCGAATTTTCTGCCTTGTGCATTTGTTGGATCCACCGTGCACAAGATAAATAGCAGTTGTGCCATGGAAACCTCCCAAAACATAATGAAGGGCACACAAAGTGGTATAATCACCAGGCCTTAGCCCCAAAGTGATTGGGATTCATTCTCACTCACAACAGGCATCCCCAAGGATACAAAGGGAGTTTTCCCTTTACCCACGGAAATGATGATATCACACCATGCGGAACCAAGAGTGGAAGGACCTATGCAAGAAGGAAATATATTAGAATCTATGTCTCCCCAATAGCAGATACCTTGGAGAAGCGGAAGACCAAAGAAGAATAAGGAAGCTGGAGAAACCTGAATCCCGGGCGAGCCGCGTGCAAGATCGGTTGCTGAAAAGCTACTTATGTGCATTGTTTGGTTAGAACCTGTTGAAGGAACAAGCCGAGAAAGTGGGAGAAGAATGAGGAGGATGGATGTCATGGGTACAAATGATCAAGATCCATCTCAACAGTTGAATTAGGTGAAACTAGCTATCCCTGAACTTTACCAGAAAAACAGGGAGTTGAGACAACAACTAGCGACAAAGACTATTGAAGTGCCAGTAGCGCAAGGTCATGAAGGGAACATGACGTGGCTCAAAAGACAACTCATAGAGGCACATGATATAATCATACAGCTTCATGAAGCATAGAGGCTGTCATAGGAAAGGTATGCAGATCATTCCAGAGAATGTGAAGTGATCGAGGAGAAATCCCACACAACTCTCGCTAGCAAACAAAAGAAACAAGATTAACTGAATTCATTCTCGTATCCTTAAATGGAGGGAAAATATTTAAATTTTTGAAGGAGGCATCACCCTAAGACATTTTTTTCATTTTGATAACAACCATGATAGTCAACAACCACTTGTCGCACACATTCCCCCAACAAATGAGCACGTGGCAGAAATCAAAGTTGTTACAACAGATAGCGGGACTCTGACAAACACTTGTCCATTCATATATCTGATCGAAGGAAATCATTGACACATCACTCTCTCATGACGAGACCTGATCAATAATCGAATCCCCATGGTAGATTACAAACAATCATGATGTAGCTAGATGTATTTGTCATCTATTTTTGGAAAAGCGTCAAATGAAGAGTCATTTAGCACAGACAATCAGTTTCCTAGTTTTTAGAGATATTAGTTAGAAGAGCAGGGTATCCCAAGCAGCGCCCTCACCTATATATTTGATATTTTCAATGTAAGATGGGTTGGTTGGAAAAATTAGTATAGAATGTGATTATTGTATGTAGTTTGAGCTCGATCGGAATTTAATGAAAAAGTCCCGAAGCTTTGATGAAAAGATTCTAATTGTAGCAGTTGGATGTACTATTTTCCTTTATTTACGTACGTACTTCCTGTTTTCTTTATTCATATCTTTTTTTGTCTAAATCAGAATGAAATTTCGAACCTGTGGATTCTCTACGCAGTGCCCCTTGTTCACTCCATTTAAACAAAAAAAATTTCCTCTAAATTTAAACTCTGAATTCATCCTCAGTGGTGCTTTGAGTTGCTTTCTGTATTTCCTCCCTGCCTCACACAATGATTTTACACTGAAGATTGTTTCTCTCTTATCCTTTTGCCTCTCAAGTTTAGTGACCAAGTCATTTGTCCCCATTGTTTTTCTCAAACTGACTCCATAGCCCAAGGTCTTACTCTATTGCACCAATATAACCGGAACCCATTATTTCAAAGGTGTTGAATCTAGCCAACAACTTTAAATCCATATCCCATGCTGAGATAGTATCTCCCGATAGATCCCTCTCCAGGTCCTAAAGGATAGTTTCGGCTCTCAAAGTTGGTTGAAAAAGTTACCTCTGTCGTTTGTTTATCAACCAAGTAGAGTTACAGAGTGCTAATAGGGAGCAGTGGTGAAGATTGATTTATTGAAATATTATGACAGGGTCAACTGGCTCTATATCTGAATGTTTCTCACACGTGTGGGTTTTGAAGTCCCATTCATAAATTGGGTTATGCACTGCACTACAACCACCTCTTTTGTAGTCCTTATAAATGGAGAAACTTCACCATTTTTTCATGCGGGTAGAGGGTTAAGACAAGGTTGACCCCTCTCCCCCTTGCTCTTCCTTATTATGGAATAAGGTATCAGTAGATCATTGGCTAATAAGAAATATCATGGTCTATTTTGGGGCATTCCCATCTCCCCTGTTTTATATCTCTCCCATCTCCTTTTTGTGGATGATTTTTTGCTCTTTTGTGATGGATAGTGGGGTGATGAAGAAACTATTTCAAACATATTGGACCTCCTCTTCAGGGAATCGAGGATGCAAATTAATGAATGAAAAATCACATTATATGTCCATAATATGGATGATGAAGAGGATATATTCTATCACACTCTTTTCTCCTTTGAAGCCAAGGATATTGATTCAAGATTAAAATATTTGGGGTTCCAACTGAAACCCAATTTCTGCAAAAAGTCTAATTGGAGTTGGCTGATAGAAAAAATGGAGAAAAGACTAAAGGTATGGAGCTTCATGTGGTTATCCAAAGGAGGTCGTCTGGTACTTGTCAAATCAGTCCTGGAAGTCATTCAAGTATACTAGATGTCATTAGTTTGGATCCAAAAAGGAATACTTGATCATATTCAAAAAATCTGCTTCAAATTCCTATGGGTYGGCTCTCAAGATAAATTTTYCTTACTTTGGGTGAAATGGGAGGTGTTGGAAATTCCTAAAGCTTTGGGTGGATGGGTTTTCAAAAACATRTTTGTCTTTTCAAAATCACTTGTTGCAAAGTCAGTATGGAGGTTGATTTCTTCTGGCATCATGTGGACTAATGTAGCCATCCAAAAATATATCCACCCAAATACAGAATTGGATTGGATCAAGAATCCTCAAAATAATGTTTTGTTTGTTCTATAATTTGGAAGGTAATCACSAGATGCTTTGTAGTGATAGGAGATGGTCTKTCTTGGTAGGTGGGGAATGGTTTAATATTTCAAATTGGTTTGGATCCATGGCTTGGAAGCGATAGATCACATATTTTTCCACCTGAATTGATCCAAGCCTTACATACTCAAGGCATCTATCATCTAAATCAAATTGTTGATCAAGGTAAAACCTCCATATGGATCCAAGAATGGATCAGTCCTATATACTTGGGTTAAGTAGGAGCTCAAGCTGATCAATGAAAAAATTACATTCAATCTTTAAAATTGTCTCATATACGGATAGTGGATTGAGAGGATGAGTTTATTTGGAAGCATTCACCCTTAAGAATATTCACTCCAAAACTGGGCTATATAAAATTAAACATTGTTAAGCATTTATGAGAGCCACTATGGTGGTGGAAAGGACTCTGGAAAGTTCGATGTCTACTAAAGTCTAGAATATTCATCTAGTATCTCATAGTTAATAAATTTATGACATGGGACAAAATTAACAATATGAAAATTGAAGACCTAGGGTGGTGTGGTTTATGTAAATCTAGCAACGAGACCCATTTTTTGAAGCAAATATGGTAGGAAGCAACGTTATCTTTACAACATGTATGTTTTTGGAATGGCCCATCAATGGAACAGGCCTGGAAAGAGTGGGTTTCAAACTTTTCAAACATAAGTATAAAATCTCTTCCCTTGATAGTGTTTTGGGGTGCTTGGATAGCTCACAACGCGACCATCTTCAAGAAAAAATACTCAACACTAGACATTGTATCAATGAAACAACTAAGTATTTTATCCCATTTTCCACAGGAAAAATACTCAAGTCTCCCAAKATTCCTAACAGAAACTCTAATAGACACTTCAAAGAAAMTTTGATAGACACTTCAAATAAACTCTGATAGACACTTCAAAGTTGTGGGCCTATTTCGACGGGGCATCCCAAAATAACAATCAATTCTGTTGGRGGGGAGGGGGTGTTTTTTTATACCTCTCAACCTCACACTCCTTCAAAATGTATATTTGGTTTGGAAAAGGAACCAATAACTATGTAGAATAAATGTCTCTCAATCTCCTTCTCCTTTCTTCTTTAGAAAAGGGAGTAAAGTCGTTACAAATATTTGGTGACTCTATGTTGGCTATAAATTTGGAAAATAAACCTCAAAAATGTCATAACTTATAGCTTCTTTTTCTACTTGAGGAAGTCTTCAGGATCCTGGACTCTTTTGATATGGTTTGTATTCGACATTTATATAGGGAGTGCAACTTGGAGGCAGATTCGTTGTCTAAAGACGGTCTTCGGTTGGATCTGGAGAAATGGAACGTATTAAAAGATAGGAATGGATAACATTTTTAGTTCTATTAGAGGCATTTTATTGAATAAAATTACATCCCTGATCTATATACATAATCGATTGTCTACCACATCAGTTTTGCGACTCCACTTTGGTTACTAAAAATACTCATTATTATAGAATCTTTTTGTGCACGTATATAGAATTGTACTTTGGAAAATATTGTATATTTTTGGGAACATCAGTATTTGACATCAGGGATGGACTATTTATGATGGATTTATGTGGTTATCATTTTTTAAATCACATGTCTCAGCAAAAACATGGATCTTCCATGTTTTCTATAGAATGTAAATTTTCTCTCTTTGAATGAATAAAATTTATGCTTTTTTATAAGGGAAACAAAATACACTCTATACAAAGACACATAATGAATAACTTACCATGGGATGATATTCATACACCCCTTCAGCATGCCGATACTCCCTAAAAAAAAAATCTTTTGTTATTTTTACAATTATTCTTCTATTAAATCCCCTGCATCAACTACAAGGGAAATAACATTTCGCATCACCCTTTTCCTCCAATGTCGCCCTTAACCTAGTAAGTGTCTTTTATTATTCTGGATTAATTTATTATATGGAATTGTAATTTCCTATTACAACAAAGTACACTAAAGAAATCTAAGTACAATATACAAATATATTCTTACGGTAAAATTGTCGTCGAATATTGACCCCATATGTACTAGTGAATTAAACGAACATCGTAATAGATTTATTAAAGGCTTATACGAGTAGTTAACAATTAATTAAGAAAACAAAACCATACAATTTTACCACATAAGCTTCAAATATTCATTATAAGAAAGTAAGGAGATCAAATAATAAAAGAGAACTAGGCCAAGCTAAATTGTATAGTCATTAAATCAAATTAAGTAGACATGTTCATACCTATTTCATAGGAAACAATTTATGTCCCCAAATAAAATAGGGCATAAGGGTTAGGGATCCAATGTGGGTATTTAAAATGAGGTAAAAAACTATTAAAAAATTATGACCTTCAAAGTATAAAATCTGAGTTATGTAGATCAATAATTGGATGTGAAACAACTAATTTTCGGTGATACGATCAATTTTGTCCTTATCGTTGTAATAGTTTGTTGAATATTGACCCCATATGTACTCTTGAATGTTTTTTACTTGTCATAGGTGGAGGTTCTTCTTCATATTGCATATTTTCCAAGATGGATATGGCTTGGCATCTTTCTTTTCCTCTGACACTATTTCTAATGTTGGATGGTATGTGGATAGTGGAGCTTCAAGACACATGACATATGATAGGTATGTACTCAATAGAATTTGGTAGCTAGAGGGAGACATGACTATGGACCTTGGTGATAATGCCACATATCCCATGAGAGGATTTGGCTCCATTTATTTTCAAATTCCTTCAGGTGATGTTCTGAAGTTAGATAATTTTTTGTCTATTCCCAAGTCAAAGAAAAATCTTCTTTTGGTTTCTTGTATGACTAATGTACAATAGAGAGTTGTTTTTTAGGGAAAACAATGCACCATCAGTGATTGTAGTCTATCTGGTCTAAGGAATTTGGCTAGTGGGGTGAGAGAGGGTGGCCTTTATAGGTTACTCGTTGATCCATTTGCACTTGTAAATTCTAGTGGAAGACTGGAAGAGCCTTCTAGCTTTGAGGAAACACATGCATGATGAGATTTCATGGAGATAGGTTTAGAATCTATTTCATATTCAAGGATTAGATATTTCATGATTGAACATCATGTTGATGGATACAATTATACTTATATATCTTATAGGATATAAATTATAGCAATGTGGAAGACTATGGTGAGCAGAAATATGATATTTGATAAGGATTTGAGGTATTCTAGTTTATAGGATTATCCTTCAGTGTTTAAGGAGAATGTGGAGGTTGTTGTTTCATAGAATGATTTAGAGACTCAATATGAGTTAGATTCAGAAGGATATGTGGTGAGATTGGGTATGAACATGCCCTCACCTTCTACCCCAACACACAAGAGGTCAAGCTAGCTTGTCGAGAAATTACATGATGAATGGGAGAATATAGGGGTGCCTGGATCGTATGTGAGAGTGAGTATACCTCCTAGGGAATATGCTAGTCATGTTGCATCAGTTCCTTCCATATGTATTCCTTATATTTGTTATGCCTCTGTGGATGATGGTGTTGAGATTTATTCCAAGGTTACAGTTGATGGGATCTATTTTTTTAAATTTCCAATGAGTGTTGCAAAGGAAAATCAATTTACAGACACAAGAGCATGTCCCAGATAGTAAGAGGCACTATGCTCTTACTATAAAAATGAGGAAAATTTTCCAAAGATGAAATAGAGATTGTTTTTCCATGGGAATTTCTAGCGATGGAAAAAAAATGCAACCAATGCTTCCTCAATGTACCAAACACATTACTAGCAACTAAAAATAGAGTTTTTAATGAGAAAAAACATAGCCACATAATTGGAAGTGTTGCACATAAATATAGAGAAAACAATGGTGGTACATGTTAGTTAGAACAATTCCAAACCTACTGGAAACAATAAAAAACACAAAGAATGCTCACCTACAACCAAGAGTTGAAGAGAGAGATTGCATAGGATTAAAGAGAGGTAAAAAATTAATGTAGTTGTTGCATGTTTCCTTCAACATACCAACGCTTAACATACGAATGTAAAATTGAGCATTACAAATAGAAAATCATCTTCCAGGAATAAAATTGCTAATTTTTGGGTTGGAGAGCAAAAAATGGATATTTCTAGGTTGGGATGGCAGACATAACCTTGAGGTTAGTGATTTTTCCCAAGGAGGTAAAAGTGTTACCCTATGGGATCAAGAGGCTAAATCGTTAGCTTGGAAATTATTCTTGCCTTTGAGTTCAATGACTTAGCCATTGTTGGGAAAATCAATAGCATGGAGATTCAGAAAGTGAGCCAATTTATCAATGAGGCTTTTCTTGGCCTTTTTTATTAAAAAGAATAATGTTTTGATGTATTTCCTTCACCTAGAATAGTAAAGTTCTCCCACCTCTAGAATCAATAAGAAAATATTTTTCTTGGGAGGTTAGCAAGCCTCTTATATCAATGATTTAGCCTCTCTTGGGAAAATCTCTGGCATAGGAGATAACAAGCCTCTGAGCTCAGCGATGTGTCTTTTCCTTCATCAATCATTAATAAAAAACCAATGAAATTATTGTTTGATGCTCAAACATCTCTTACTCATTGAATGACTATAGATCAAACCTTCCTCGTGAAGATCATTGAGTTCAAAACGTTGTTGGGATTTTGCATGGATCCATTGGATTGTTGTCTTTCAAGTTGAGAGATGTATACCTCCACGCATCCCCACAATAACACTTGTCAATGTTAGACAAGTAACCTTATCGATCAATGTGCTAAACTCATGATGAATCATCAAGCTTGTGCATGGTGTAAAAAAAATTTAAAAAGGTTGCTCGATGAAGTCTCAAAAATAATTAAATCAATGATAAAAAAATCCTTTGTCTTTTCAAATTTGTAAACATGAAGTTCACTCACTCAGTCTACGAAATTGGATCTGTCCAAAGTAGGGCATGGAGTAGACAACAAGGTTTCCAATGACTAGTTGGACAACCTATTTTCCATCATGCTTAATAAATTATATAAAACAAAAACAAAATGTTAAAACAAATTGCTTTACATTGTTAAATAGTTGTTTGCCACATGATCACTTGATGAGCATCATCTAGAGGTTAGAAGTCTGAAACACTTAATTATACCACTTGTTGGAACACATATATTTTTATAAACTTTAAACTTTAAATAGTTTTCATTCTCGTTTAAATAAAAACAACGCGTGCTTGATCCTCACCGTTGTTGAAATATGTCATCAAATAAAAACATCCTAATCTCTTATAAGTTATGGAGCTTCCTATTCGTTAAAAATTCAAATCACTAAAGACTACATTTAAAATGTCAAGTTTCAGAGTTTCACGATGCAAGCATTTCAACATGTAGAAACTCCAAAGTCTCGATATCTGAAATCGCAAAACTATATTAAGCGTTAAACTGGATTAATAAGAATTAAAAATGATTAATGGTTAATTAATCATATCGCGATTTCGTGTTTTGGTAATCCTATCTCGAGCGACTATCAAAGTCCCGATATCCGAAATCCCAAAACTGTCTTAGGTTAATCACGATTATTTAAAAGGGTTAAACATGATTAAAATTAACTAATCACATCGTGATTTCATGTTTCACAATTCATACCTTGAAATGTTATAGAATATCCCGAGATCTGAAATTCTGAAATTTACTTAACGATAAGTGTGATTAACTGGTGCATTAACGATGATTATCACGTGATTAATTCTTCGCTGAATAATGACTCGGATAAATTCAAATGTCATCTGTGCTTTTCCAAAAAATTAATGACATTAATAATTGATTTACGACAATCATTCCAAATGATATCCTAGAGTACCACCTAAATCTTATTCATTAAGGAAATTAAATGTTTCGTCAGTAGAGGTATTGGTTAATCTATGCAATTAAAGGAAAAGGGTATTGAATTTGAATTTCATTGTGCGTTTTTACTGAGCAACAAGTTTTCAAGATAAATAATTTTACGCATTCCCTGTGAACAGATAACAGAGTTCTATGGCCTGATACCATGGCTCCACAAAAATAAACTAAAGCACTCAGTGAAAGTTTGAACCAAGACACATATGTCCTTTCCGACACCTCGCCCAGAAGCATAGATGCCATTAAATCCTAGACGCAAGTATTCAATATTATACAATATGAATTGGTCAATTACCTGGATGATTAAGGTGATGATGAGATAGATACCATGGCTACCAAATACAAAACTGTGGCCCAATCAGAGTTACATAAGATAGCAATGAGGCATAGACTCCCACCTTACAATGATATGGTCGGTTGGGTGCTAGAAAATGTTGATATCCTGACCAGGACCATCTTCAATTCACAAAAGGTCGCAGTTGGGTATTTCTGGCCAAAACATCTACAGGTAATGTACAAACTTTCTCCAACACCCATTTTCATTTACAATGCTAGTTTCCTAGTGGACTTTGACAAGAAGGAATGTGTCCAATATGGAAAAAACATGCCCAACTTAATTAAGGATTGGTACTCTCGCCCTGAGAAGTTCAGAGCTGACTCCCATGGCGTATACACAGTCTCTTCACTAGAACCTCACATAATGTATATAGAAATGATGATGTGTAGACTCTATGGGAGGGAAAAAACAACCCATTTCCTGTTACAGTGGGTGCCTATTAGGCACACAGTGGCATAAGGGTATTCTTTTGACAGGGAAAAGATGTTGTCAGACAATTTGGTTAAGGAGATTACCGAATATCAGTCATTGAAAGAAAAGGGGAAAACTACCTCATTATTCATGTTGGCTTATATCATGGGTGTCGTCTACTTTATGACACCTTTTCCCCTGATGGGATGGAACTGGACTCTAACTAGTGTCAAGCCCATACATGTTTATCATTCAAAACTTTGGGAAGATAAAGCCAAATATTTATTCTACGAAATATGCA
>JASDQU011029620.1:611-16806 GCA_032191745.1 Picea mariana
TCAGAGTGTAGTCAAAGGGAAATTTGTTGATGTAGCACCAAGAACCCTTGAGTCTGTCAGATCAAAATGGTAGTAGATATTTCATAGCACGTTTTGGTCATAATTATTTCCAGGACGAAGTTGAACGACCCTTCAAACCCAAACAATTTATAGAAACCACCAATGGTTAGATCCACTTAGGTAGTCAATTGTTGAATAAATTGTCATTAATGTCAAATGTTAGTAAGGGATCAAATATATGTCAAAGGTTAGTAAGTGATTAAATATAAATGTGACCTTGGTATCACTTTAATAAATACAAAAGTGGAAAAGTTAAAGTGGAAACAAAGTTTATGCAAAAGTGGAAATGAAAGTGGATTAAATATAAATATGACTTTAATAAATAGCAAAAGTTGAAAAGTTAAGTGGAGGTGGAGTTTACGTAAAAGAGGAGTAAATATGAAAGTGGAATAAATAAAAAGGTAAAAGTGAAATTGGATTAAAGAAAAAGGTAAAAGTGAAAGTGGAGTTAAAGAAAAAGGGTAAAATTGAAAGAGCACATGGTATTTTCAAACCATGGTTGTATTTACCTATGGTAAGGTAAAAAATGAATTAAATCATGATAGTCAAAATCTATTGACCCAATTGAAAACATGACTAAACGATCTAAAATGTACAAAGGTTCATTGACATCGTATTAATTTAAATAGTATGATTAATATCTTATATTGAAAAGGCACATACTTATAATGAGGAGATACATTCCTATATTGAAGAGGCACATTGGTTCATTGTTATTTACAAAGAGATACAATGGTTCAATGCCATATGTATGTTGGATGAAAACAAAAAAATATGTTGAAAGAAAGTGTGACTCGATGATTTAATAAGAAGCTCTAAACAGAGGAAGATTCCAAAGGAAGAAATTGAAGTTTGAAGATTAAAAAATGCAGTTAGGGTGGAAGGGTGGAGCAAGGGAGGATTGAATTCCTCTACAGGTTGGAGCCTAAACAATAGGGAGCACACAGATCCTCCAGTAGAAGAGAAGACAACCCACAATTTCCTCCACACCCTACCTAGGGGTCCTTTCCCACTCTTACCTTGATACCACTTCCAATTTCCCATGCAATCCATTTTCCAACTAGTAGAAGAGATTTTGCCAAATATTTCCAAACATTGGAAGCTCCTTTTATAGATTTCCTGTCAACTCTTAGCCAATCTTCAATTGTTCTTTCATTTGTATATTTCCACCTCATTAATTTGCCCCATAATCCTTTATTTAAAAGGAGTAACCAAAGACTCTTTGCAATGAGGGCTTGAGTGAACAATTATATATTTTTCAGGCCCCAACCTCCACCTTCTCTTGAGTTGGCTATCCTTAACAATTTCATGAAAGGTATGCCTTATAAATTCTTCTTCCTAGTCCATAAAAATCTAAAGAACTTTTTTGTAATCTTATCTAGGATGCATTTAGGGGCATAAGCTAATGACATCCATTATACTAGAACACTCTCCAAAACAGATTTGACAAGAACTAATATGCCTCCCATGGACAACCATCTATGACACCAAACTAAAATTCTTGCTTCAATCTTTTTGTATAGACATAACCAATCCTAAAATTTATAATTATTTGGTCTAATATGGAATCCCAAATATTTAACACCATTATCTAAAGAACAACAATTTGAAGGGAAAATCTGCAGAAATTGCCTTTCCATACCTTCTTCCAGGCCATGAAATAGCATCAATTTTTTTTGCATAATAATTTCCATCCCAGATACATTCCAATAAGTACCCAATATTTCTTTCAACTAAGATTATTCCCTTATTGAGCCTTTTCCAAACAACGTAAGGTCATCCAAAAACAATAGATGAGAAATAAAAACAAATTCAGGAAGCCTGAGTCCTTCTATTCTTCCTTCTCTTTTGGCCTTTAATAACAATATACCGGTTAAACCTTCAAATAATAAAAGGAACAAGAATGGAAATAATGGGAATTATTTGATCCAAGTGGATATCGGTGGCCACCCACCTATTCCACTGGCTCAAAGAACAATTTTCATTTTGGCAGTTTTTTCCTAGTTTATTCGAGTCCTAAACTTCTGGGCCGTTTTGAGGCCCTAAACAACGTTTTTTGGGCATGACATAGTCATACTATAGGCTTTATCCAAAGTGTGACAACAACATCTGAATTCCTTGAGTAGTTCTTTCCAATGATATATTGTGCACCTAAAACAAAGATCGTATGCAAAATTTATGACCCTGTGAAGTTGATGTAGCAACTTACCCCATCGAGGCCCACATGACTTTTGGCGCTTCATCTCCTAGGGTTAGGTTTTTGGATGTTTAGGGTTTTCTCATTTATGATTTATATTAAAAAGGCCTCTAGAGCCTCATTGTAACCATCTTCTTGAGAATGAGTGTAGCCGTCACATCTCTTCTCAGAGATAAGCTGCCACCATTCGAGCAAGTTTGTTTCAGTCTGCATTTTTATAGTTTTGACATATTCTATTTATTAATAGAAGTCAAGTTTTAGTGTGTCTCTGTGTATTTCTTTGCTATACATCTATCTTCCATTTCGTTCCAGTTATAAATCCAGATCAGTGGTATCAGAGCGATCTGCTCTTTATTTATTTCTTTGTGCATGTCCCCAATGAGGTCATGGTACAAGGAGTTGGGACTCGAAGTGGTTGAGAACTTGAAAGACTATCCGCGCCAATAATGATGATCTCCCATGGAAGAAGAAAAGAGAGACGCTGGAGTAGGAGATCCTTTTAAACTATTTCTTGAGGAATCCCTCACACGATAAAGGAATGGGATGATGGATAAATTTTCACAGATCCTTCGACAACTGCCAACATTCGACACATCTTCATCAAGAGGCCATGCCAACCTCTTTAAGATACAATTCAATTTTGATATCCCCTTATTTGAAGGCCAGATAGATGCGGATGTTGTAGATAAATGGTTGAATATGCTAGAAGGGTATTTTTCGGTTCATAATTTCTTCGATAGAGAAATGATTACCTTTGCGCTCCTTAAGGTTGTCCCCCATGTCAAGGAATGGTGGGAAAATTTCTATGAGCAAAGTGCCACTAAGGAATCTAAAATATTTGCGGTCACCCCCACTTGGGATTATTTTAGGGATGCTATTAAGGAACAATACTACCCTATTGGAAGCTACAATGACCAATATACGAGACGAACCACACTGTGATAGGAAAGGGACCAGACAATACCATGTTTCACAAATATATTCCATACCTTGCACACCAAGATGGGTATCAAGGAATCCAAACAACATTTGGTGCTCAAGTACCATGACTGTCTACATAGATATATCCAAACAAGAATCTAGTTTTTGGACATCTCATCACTGGGAGCGACATATCAATATGCTGTCAAAATCGAGCATAAATTTAAACAGAAGAAGTGAGAGTTTGTATCTACAATTTCCTCACAACAAAAGTAAGGCAAAGGAAACCCCAACCCACATAACAAAGGACAGAGTAAGGATGGACTCCCTTAGAACAACCAGTCCAAGACGCAAACAAATAAGGGTAATCAGAAGATGAAGAAAGACATTGGGAAGTGGTGTGAATTCCATAAAATCCCCTGGAATAACATGAATAAATGTCACTCGAAGCAGTCGTTAGTGGCCGAGGTGAAAGCCTCAGAGTCAGAGGTAGGTTCCGACTCTAAATTAGATCTAAACAAAGGGAAGGAGATCATTGATGCAAAACCTAGTGCCAGTGTTGCTACCACCAAGGTCGAACCAAGTGAACTAGAGGAAGGTGAACGCCTTTTTTCATTCACAGATGTGGATGAAGGGTTCTCCAATACATTTCATTGTCGATAGTAGAATTCAAAAGAACATGATCTCAACAGAGGTTGTCAAGTGGTTGAACCTGCCGATGACACCACACCCACAACCCTACACCATCGGGTGGCTCCACTAAGGAAGAGACCTTCACATCAACCAACAATGTCATCTTCCCTACGACATCAAGCCCTTCAAGGATGAGGTATTGTGTGACATTTCGCCCCTTGAAGTTTGTGATGTTCTTTTAGGCCAACCATATTTGTGGAAACAACATGTTGTATATGAGTCTAGAACTCACAATGTTATTATTACTTTGGGTATACAATTGTACAGGATACCAAAGTTAGTTCCACCTACTGCTGTTTCTTTGATCTCTACTAAGCAATGCAAGAAGGTCATTTCCCAGACTGGGAAATTTTTCTTCTTCATGATTCACTCTCAAAGTTAAGAAAAGGTCACAACCACATCCATGGCCTCTGCATAGGGCCTCTCCACATAGAAGAATCAAGTGGATAAGTTTGTGGAAGAATAAAAAGACATATTATTCTCACCCACCGGGGTGCCACGATATTGTTAGGTCAATCATTCAATTGATCTAACCTTCAATGAAACTCTACCCAATGGGATAGTCTATTACCTCTCTTTGATGGAAAATGAGGAAATTAAGTGACAGATCCAAGAGCTTCTTCAAAAGGGTCAAATCCGACCCAACTCCTCACCCTGCGAGAGCCCAATTGTACTCGTACAGAAGAAATATGGGACTTGGTGACTCTACATTGATTACAGGGCCCTAAACAAAATCACAACAAGGAACTGGTACCCAATTCCTCGAATTGACGACCTTCTTGACCAGCTCAATGGAGACAATCTTTTCAACAAGATTGACCTGTAGTTTAGCTACCACCATGATCCAAAATATTTTATTCAATGACTATAACATGAATTTCATTAAAGATCATGAACAAAGCATATGTGAAACAAAAATGAAGAAAATCATACACATGGAGAAATAACGAGAAGAAAAAATTGCACAAGACTTGATAACGGAGTTCGTCCCAAAGGTGGACCACATCTTTGGGCCCACTTCTCACTGGAGAGGCCTTTATATCATGTCAGCAAAATTTGGCATAAATACATGGAAATACCTCAATTCTGGTGATGCCATGAAAATCCGCTGCTCAGATCCAAATTCTGACTATATCAATGGATTCGTGGCAAGAAATAGTGAAAAAATGACTAATTTTGTCAAATTTTGTCACTATCACTCCTAGGTTCCATGCCTCAAAAAACTTGCCACACCAATCCTTTCTCTGCATTAATTATAGGCTTCTAATTTGAAATTCGTGCCATGTACAGGCCTATGGATCTTCCCCCTCCTAGCAGATGAATGGTTGGGTTTAAGTAATAATTCGTGGGTAGACTTAACAAAGACCCCCTCATGGCTTATTGGAAAGTGGTTGATAATATTGCAGGGGAGACACAGAGTCAAACCCGCGGGCTCCTCCCCTTTGGGAATTGGTTATAACATATGTATTTTAATATAGTTTTAAGTCTACAACAACCCACCGAGTATTCTGGTGCTCGTTTGTCGGTTGGCCACTAGTTGGTCCTGTGGTCATTTATTTTTTTTTGAATTTTTTGACTCTAGCACTCATTGGGAATCCGAAGGGTGCAATATGGTGCCCAATTATTGGGCCATGTGGCATTATGTGATTGTTCGATCAATGCCCAATCAACATTCTAGTGGCACCTGCGTCAGTGCCCCGTTAACAACCTCCGTACTACCATGTGGCATCCGTATGGTGTAACGTGGCACATTTTTTTTGGTCCACTTGGCCATACAAAAGTGTCGAAAATGAGTGACACATGTAACACTCTGGGGTTGCCATCCATCTCTTCTAATGTCATGCTGATGTCAGTAGTATGAACTACCTGCTTTGACTTTTGCCAGTTTGACCAGAACTTTGACTGGCCATATCTTTTGCATACGATGTCGGATTGAGATTTCGTTTACACCGTTGGAAATATCTCTATGATCTCTTCGACTTGGTGTTTTTTTCACTGAGATTTTGGGACTTCATTTTTTTGGTCTTTTAGATCCTCTTAGATCATTCCTCCCCATTAAGAAGTTTTTGGACCACCAAAATCCTTATCAATCATCATAGAGGTGAGGGAATTTCTCCCTTACTTTTCCCTTCTTGATACATCATGCTTTTCTTGGATGTGTACCTTTAAGGACCACTCGAATATCTTCAACATCACCCCCGCGTGAAGTCCTTGTCCTTTTGTCCAGGATGATATCTTCCTTTAACTCGTCCAAGTACTCAAGAGAAAACTCATCAACTGAAGGTACTAAAACACTCTCCCTTTGATCCATGATCATTGGAGACTCGTAAATTTTCAGGTTCTCCACATTCACAACTAAGTATATCTGTATATATGGTGGTAGATGTAGGCGGAAATCTTTTGTACCAATCTTTTCTAAGATGGTGAAGGGTCCATATCGGATGGGATTGAGCTTCTTGCCTTCACCCTTCAACCTATATTTGCTGATGTGAAGCCATACTTGATCACCTGCTTGGAATTGATGATCTACATGATGCTTGTCATGCCTTAGCTTATACTGGGCTTGGCTCTTTTCCAATTGTTCCTGGTTTGTTTGGTGTACTTGCTGAATCCTCTAGATGAACTTGTAGGCTTTGTCTTCATCTCTTTGTTCACTCGAGTCTACATCTTTCCCAAATGTCAAGTCTAAGGGAGTCTTAGGTATATACCCAAAACATGTCTCAAATGGTGAACTCTAGGTGGAAGAGTGCAAGGCTCGATTGTATGCATGTTGGACATAGTGAAACTGCCCATCCCAAAGTTTAAGGTGTTTTTTGCAGCAACCTCGAAGCAAATGAACCACTATTCTGTTGACAGCCTCTGTCTGTCCGTTGGTCTGTGGATGGAAACTAATAATCCTTTTCAACTTGGTGTCCATGAGATGCCATAATCTTGTCCAAAATTCCCCTAAGAATCGAGAATCCTGATCGAAGATAATGGACGTGGCAAACCCAAAATCAACCCATACATGTTGGAAGAAAGTGAGCAACTCACTCAGTTGTGACCTTATTTTTACATGGCATCAAGATACACATATTTATAAAACTATATACCACCACATACAAGTAGTCATGACCCTTATTAGACATAGGTAACCTCCCTACAAAATCCACAGAGATGCTCTCCCAAGGATGAGAAGGAACAAGAAGTGGCGTGTACAACCCCAATTTTCTAATAGTGGGCTTACAAGTTGATAAAAACACACACACCTTTACATATTTGGTTACAATTTATTTCATTCAAGGCCAATAAGAAAACCTCTGCAAATGTGCTACAGTCTTGCCTACCCCAAAATTTTTAGATATTAGAGAAGTGTGAGCTTCCATGATTACATGCACTCTTTCATTTATAGGAATACAAAGTTTTCCCATATGGTAGAGTAGTTTATCCTGCAAATGAGTATTCTCCACCTGTGAACCATGGGTTAGCCTCTCATATACATCTTTGAAATATTCATCATTAGCATACTGTTCAATATAACTGACATGATATGAGGAAGCATTTTTCGAAAAAATAGATGCAGAAATGGGAGGCTCAGAAAGAATATCCACAACTTTGTTGTTTATGCCTTTCTTGTATCTGATAACTAGATGGAACTATTGCAAGAATCCCATCCACCTGTTGTGTCTTGATTGCTGAAGCTTGGTTTGTGACTGGATGTACTATAAGGGTTGGTGATCAATGTGTATGATTGTTTCCTTCCCCATCAAGTAGTGTTTCCATTTCTTGATGTTTTGTACCAATGCATACAAGACTTTGTCATATGTAGGATAATTACAAATAGCCTTAGAAAAAGTTTCAGAATGAAAGAAAATGGGCTTACGTTGTTGTATCAGCACTGATCCCATGGCATATGTACTAGCATCGATCTCAATCTCAAATGGTTGTTGTAGGTCAAGTAGAGACAACACTGGTGTGGTGCTGATATTTTCCTTCAAAGTGTCAAAAGTTTTTTTTTATATTCCTCCCCACTGGAAGACTCATTTCACATTGGTTAAGGCATGCAAAGGAGATGCAATATAGGAGAAGTTAGAAATGAACTTTATCCAGTATTGAACTGCCCCTAAAAATATCCTAACCTCTGTAACTGATGTTGGCTTAGGCCAATTTACAATGACTTCAACTTTTTAGGGATCTATCTTTAGTTGACAACCCCTACAATATGACCCAAGTAATCCAATGAGGTTTTTCCAAATTCATACTTTGACAATTTTACATATAACTTTTCCCATTTAAGGACATCCAATAATTTCTTTACGTGCATTACATGTTCATTCCAAGTCTTATTGAACACAAGAATGCCAACTAAGCATATGATCACAAAGTCATCTATGAAAGGCCTAAAGACATCATTCATAGAACACATGAATGTCGTTGGGGCATTACAAAGCCCAAATGGCATTACCATCCATTCAAATAGACCTTGTTTCGTTTTGAAGGCAATCTTCCACACGTTGCCTGATGCAATTCTGACTTGGTGGTAATCGCTCCTCAAATCCAACTTAGTGAAGTACATTGCATTCTTCAGTTGATCCAGCAAGTCTTCTATACGAGGAAAGGGGTAATGGTTCTTCATGTTGGAAATATAACTGAGAGAGGGGGGTGAATTAATTATATACATAAGCTTGAAACTTTTCTTGTTTTTTTTATTCTTTCTAGATTATTATTTAATGTATTGCCGATAACTTAACATGTATAGATATACAATGATCAATCACACATAATACACAAAGACACCGATTTTCCTAAGGAAACCGATAAAGGGTGAAAACCTCTTCTTCTTAGGATGTCAATCAAGCTCCAACTTTCATGTACATCACAGTCTTTGAGATTGAACTCAAATATGAGGCTACAACCTCTGATAGTAAGCTACAACTTGCAGAGATCACCAAATCTCAAATTTCTCTAGCACCAACTAGATGGAAGCACCAACTCCCAGGTTTCTCTAGCACCCACTAGATGGAAGCACCAACTCCCAGAATATCTTCTAGCACCAACTAGAATTTAGAGGAATGCAATCCTCCCTAGCACCACCCTACCTCCCTGGATGAATCTTATACAACTTTAATTACTTGCTCTGTCTCTGACATGGTCTGTTACAACTCCATGTCTCCTCTGCCTTCTTCAACTTCTATACTCTGTTCTACTGTTTCATCGTTTAGCTTCTATACTCTGCTATTTTCCTCCTGGACTTAACACCACCTCTTGTTCAACTTCTCTTCTGTCTTTTATGCTATGTGATCCCTCTGCATCCTCTTCACTACGTTGCAAATCTCCCCTTCAGATTATGCACTGCGTCTCATACTACCCACATGCATCACCCTCTGAGAGACACTCTATATCTTCTCTATTCTACATGTATTTCACACGTCGAGTCATCTGCCTGATCATCATATGAACTCTTCATCTTCTCTGGCTATTATTCAAGGTTATTTGGCTTCTCTAGCAGTTATCCTGAGAATATTTTGCTTCTCTGTCAGTCGACATTATTCATCTTCTCTGGTAGTTACAACCAGTCATTTTTTTTGGCTTCTTTGGCTTCTAAGTCCCTTCCTTCATGTGAACTCTGGCGGTGACCATATGCCTATTCAAAAGGCACTTCACGTTCTTGGTCTAGCAAGAACTAGCTCCCTATTTTTTGATATGACCTTGGGAAATTAACTTCAGATGATCACGTGATTGCGGGCATGAGATCTCTTCTTGTTATCCCCCTATTGTATGTGACCTCAGGCTACATCCTTGCGTAAGTGAAAAATTGCAGGTGTGTCCAACAATGGCTTGGGATTAACTGCTTTTCTCCCCGCAATATACCTCTAGTTGCTACGTACCCCTTCTCCGATACTGTGGTTTTAATTGCGGTCGGACCTCAAAAAATTAACTTTCGAGCAACTTCTGATCCCAAAATCAGGCGTGATTCTCGATATCACGGTATCTGACAGATTCCCTCAATAAATGACTTCGATCTATTGTCTTTTCATTCCTTCTTACCTTCGTCCATGCGCAATCCTTAGTCTCAACGACCAATTGACATGTGGCCCTCCAAACCAACGGACGATATCGATTTCGCCTTTCGGGCTTCGGGAGTCTCGATTCTCAAACTCTGCTTTCTCCTAGAGAATTTTAACCAGAGTCCACGATCTAACAATGCGTGGTCTTCTTGAATCAACGGTCACAATCCCTTCGGGTATTTGGGGTTCAGAAATCTCAACTTTCCAACCTTTTAACATTCCTTTGCTTTTTCCGAGAGCTGACAATCCACTGATGCATGTCCCTTTCGGATCAAGGGTCATGATCCTTTCGCGTCTCCGGACTTCAGAATTCTCAAGTCTCAACTGGAAATATCTGAAGTGATATTTCTCTGAAATCTCAGATCAGCTGACACGTACTCCCCTTGATGATCAACGGTCGAGATTTGTCTTCGACGATTTTCACATTCTCCCCATCCACAAACTTCCGAAGTTGTGGATCTCGCACCACCTGTGCTCCTCGACGATGGATGGGCCCAAACCACTTCGAGACTTTGAAACTTTGGGAAAGTGTTGGTGGTAAAGCTACCGAAGTAAAACTCCCAAAGTGACATCACTTACTTACGTCACTTGATGATGTGTCATGATCCTAGTAGCTGCCATGTGTTGCTCGAATTTGTGATTTTCACGTACCTGAAATGATGAATCAACTTGACACTTGTCATTGTATGATTGCACCACATGTCCTTATTGACGTAGTCTTGCTGACAGAGATCCTCATTCACTTCGAGACTTCAGCCTTCGACACTTCGAGTATTTCGACTCTTCAAGTCACCAATTCTTCCTAAGTGCGAATCCCCAAACAGTAACCTCCTCACAAATTTTAGATCCGAACTAAATGGTGTTCTTCGATCATGTTCTTAGATTGACGACATGATCTTTCTGCGATGCTGCTTTTCTATCTTATCTCATCCTTCCACTTTAAAATGATCTAACGATTGGTGTTTACTCCAGCTCTCCGACTCTCTGGACTTCAGAGATTTCAGATCTCAACTAAAAATCTCGAAGTGATTTCTCTGTAGCATAATCTCCTCACATATTTAGAACCAAAACAAATGTTGTTTGTTGATCAAGATCTTATATCAACGACTCTTTCTTATCCTATTCTTCCACTTAAATCAATCTGATGGCTGACGGAGATTCGGATGATCGAATTCTCAATTGTTTTGCACTGCTTATTCTATCCTTCCATTAATTCAATCCAATGGTTGTTGGTCCTCTCGATCGATGATCCAACGACCACTATCGCTCTTCCTCCCGAGTTTCTTATCTCTCCAACTTAGAAGGTTTTCTAAGTGTTCACGGGTCTCGACCTTTACTCCTCCTGCGAGTCTGTCTCTTGGACCGCGTCTGCACTTCTGGAAAATGCTATCTCTTCTGATCTTTCTCGTCTTTTGCACTCTCAAGGTTTGGTTCGCTGTTGTTCTTTCCATCAATGAAAAGCACATTCTTCTTGTAAACATGCCAACAATATCCCCCTTTGGCATTGATGGCAACCCCGAAAGGTTGCACTGTTTTTCTTAGACCTCCAACTGTAGCATACAGACAACACCGTTTTCTCCCCCTTTGACATCAATGTCAAAGAAAATAGAGAGTGACTATGTGCTCCCCCTGATCATATATACTAGGAGCACTCTACCCCCGATCAGAAAGATTATTTTAACTTGATAATAGGGCCACGCCAAACTTTTGGCGTAGATACTCAAACTGAGCTTTTGTAAGCATTTTAGTGAAGATATCAACAATATGATCTTAGGATGGAATAGAATGCAAATAAACAACAGTGTTGAATACCTGTTCCCTCAAGAAGTGATACTTGATGGGTATATGCTTGGTCTTGGAGTGAAATACAGGATTCTTTGACACACTAATAGCACTAGTATTATCACAATGAATTGGGATGTGTGCAGTATATTTTACCTCCAAGTCTTCAAGTGTCTTAATAATCCATAATACTTGGGTACAACAAGTGGCATCCGCAATGTATTCAACTTCTATAGTCGATAAGGAAATGGAACCTTGCTTCTTGCTCAACCAGGCTACAAGAGAATCGCCTAAGAAGAATGCACCACCACTCATTCTTTTCCTTTCATCCATGCAATTAGCCCAATCAACATTTGAATAGACTGATAGTTGAAAATTATGATTCCTATGATACAATAGGCCATAGCGCATTGTTCCTTTCAAGTATCTGAATATTCTTTTGACAACTAATAGATGAATCTGTTTAGGTGGAGCCTGATACCTTCCTACCATTCCAACAACATGCATTATGTCTAGATGGGATGTTGTGATGTAAAATAGGATGCCTATCGTAGACCTATATGAAATTTGATCAACATCAGGCGATTCATAATCCTTTCTTAACTTGCATCCAGTGACCATAGGTGTGCTCATAGGTGTAGAATCTTCCATTTGAAACCTTTTCAACATTTCTCTTGAGAAAGAAATATTCCTTTAGACCTCTGAGTAATTTGTAGACCAAGAAAAAATGTCAGTTCTCCTATCATAGACATTTCAAATTTAGACTTCATGGCAGAAGCAAACCATTGTACCAATGAAGCATTATTGCTTCCGAAGATGATGTCATCTACATCGACCAAAACAATGAGCAAATCATTACCCTCTGTTTTGATATATAGATTTCTATGAACTGTTCCTCTCTTGAACCCTTTGTCTTGAAGATACTTATCCAGTCTATAATACTAGGCACGAGGAGCTTGTTTCAACCCATATAAGGATTTCTTCAGCTTGCAGACAAAGTCAGGGTTATCTGACAGTTGGAAACCCTCTGGTTGTTCCATATAGACTTCTTCTTTTATATCTCCATTTAGAAAATATGAATTGACATCCATTTGATAGACTTTAAACTGTTTTTGACATGCACATGCAATAAACATTCTAATAGCTTCTAATCTTTCTACGAGTGCAAATGTTTCATCAAAATCCAGTAATTCTATTTGAGCATATCCTTTGCAGACCAATCTAACCTTATTTCTTACAATATTCCCTTGCTCATTCATCTTGTTTTTGTAGACCCATTTGGATCCTATCACATTTTTATTTGCTGGCCTAGGAACGAGTTCCGAAGTGTCATTCTTTTCAATCTGGTCTAGTTCCTCATTCATTGATTCTAACCAATTTACGTATTTACTGGCTTAATTAAATTTCTTAGGTTCCACCATGTATATGAAGGCTATATGTGATTGCTCGGTGTCTTTGATCATCCTTCTCCTGGTTTGTACACCTTTGTCTTTCTCACTAATTATCCGACTTTCAGGATGATTCTTTTGAGTAATTCTGGAGGAAGGATTTGATACTGATTGTTGTCCTAAATCTTCTTGTCTGGGTGTCTCTTCTCCACTCAATTCATCATCTTCTTGTGACTCTGAGATTTTCTGTTCTTTATCTTCATTATTCTCATCATCTTTTTCATCTGGCTTAGTGCTTATTCTCTGTTGATCTTTTACATGAGCTTCTTCATCAATTCAAACATCAATATAGTCTACTAATTTATGCATTCTTTTTTTAAATCATCTGTATCATTTACTGTTCATTGCATATTCTAAGAATATACCTTCATCATCTCTACTATCAAATTTTCCCAGATGATCATCATTATTATTGATGTAGCATTTACTTCCAAATACTTTCAAGTGCTTGATTGATGCAGGTCGACCAAACCACAACTCATATGGAATTTTATCACTCTTCAGCCTTAGATGCACCCTGTTTAGAATATGAACGGCCGTGTGAACAACCTCCACCTAGAAGGTTTGTGAAATGTCCCTTTCACTCATCATAGCCCTTGCCATCTGCTGAATTGATCTATTTTGGCGTTCTACAATTTTTTTTTGTTGAGTACCTGGAATAGTATATTCTCTTTTAATTCCATGTCTGTCACAGAATTCTTTGAAATATCTTGACAAAAATTCTTCTCCCCTGTCTGAGCGAATTGCCTTTAAATTCCTTTCTATCTGATTCTCAGCTAACGCCTTAAAATTTTTGAACTTCTCAAACGCATCACATTTTTCTCTCAGAAAGGAAACCCACGTAAGTCTGGAGAAGTCATCAATGACTAGCATAAAGTAACATTCTCCTCCAGTTCCTTCATTTCGTGATGGTCCACACAGATCCATATGAAAAATTTGAAGTGGTTTCTCTGAAGATGTGAAACTCTTCGATTTGAATTGAGCACGAGTCAACTTCCCCATTTGACAGGATTGACATACATAGTTATTAGGCTTAGATACTCTTGGAAGGTCTTTCATAGCGCCTTCATTATTTAGTTTGACAATATGATCAAAATTCAGGTGTCCAAGCCTTCTGTGCCATATCCAACTTTCATCAAGTTTTCTTAAATGAAATTTCTCCTTATCTTTCTTCAGAACATATACATTGTTTTCAGTTCTAACCCCTTTTGCAATCATCTCTCCTGTGTTTACTGTCTTTATTTTACAATTCTTGGCAGTGAAAGTGACTTCACATCCTCTGTCACATATCTGACTGACACTAAGAAGATTATGCTTTAAACCATCAACAAATAATACATCTTGAGCTTTGCTTCTTCCATTACTTAAGCTTACTAGACCTTTACCTCTGATCTTTCCTGGAGCATCATTTCCAAAGGTCACACTCCCTGATTTATTTTCTTTGAGTAATAGGAGCTTACTTTTGTCAACTGTCATATGACTGGAGCATCCGCTGTCAATATACCAAGTGTCTTTTTGTCTTTGAGATGACAACACTAATCCACACTTGTTATCTTCATTCTTCTTCCAAACCTTGACGTTTTCAGCTCTGTGATTTGAATCTGGCTTATAGTTTTTTAAGCAACAATCTGCAGCTTTATGTCCATAATTATGGCATATGTAGCATTCTAGTTCATTGAATAAAGGATCATAACGATTGTTATGTGTAATCTGCATCCTTTTCTCAACCATCACATGATTTCCAGTCTGCGGTTGTTTGTTACTTGGCTGTCTCATTCTTTGTTGTGGCAGATATTTATTCCTTGGTTGTCTTGATTTCTCATGTCTAAATTTTAAAGAACAATTTACAGCTTTGTGGCCAAAGTTAGAGCAATAAAAGCAATATCCATAGAAAAAATCTTTGTACCTGGAAAATGACTGTCTTCTTTGAGTAGGTCGATTTCTTCCATGTTGATGATTTCCTTGAGCAGAGGGTGTATTATTTCTTTTTTCTACAGATTCAGTTCTGGTAGCTTTTCCTTCACTCCTCCTTAGCGGCTAATTCTCTTCCTTTGTTTCTGTAGGTTTGTTGTTGTCAATGGTTGTAGATTTGACAAATTTGATGGATTCTTTGTTGCTTGGCTGACCACTACTTGNACCAAACTAGTTTTCAACTTTGAATTTCTTTGCTGATTCAGAATGGAGGCTAATCCTTCTGAGGTTTTAATACTTGTCAGATTCTGATGATATAAGGCCTGAAATTGCTCTATATCTTTTTTGAGAGTCACTACTTCAACTTCCAATTTTTCACTTTTTGTTTCAGATTCCTTTAATTGCTGTTTGAGGATGTCTTAAATATTCTTAGCTTCTTCTAACTTAACCTTCAATAGAGTAATTTCTTCAGATGGTTCATTGCATGTTTTCTCATACCTGAGCAGTAACTATTTTTGTTTTGTTTTCTTTTCTCTGAGTCTATCAATCTATTCCATGGCACTAACAAGTTCTCCTTCAAGATATACTACTGCTTCACAATAACGAACTAACTTCCTGTATCTTCGGTGTTTAGATCTTCTAAATCTATTAGCATGATATCATTTATTTTTTCTTCAATAGAAGATTCACTGCTTTCATCATCAGAGGGATCATCATCATTGTTTACACAAAGGCTTTTCTTCTTAAAATTATTCTCTTTATAAACCTTCTTGTGTTTGTGCTTCTCTTCATCATCATATGTCTGATCCTTTATTTTGTGAGGAAACTTATATGAACAATGAACTATCTTACCACAGTTGAAACATTTGAAGGGAAGTTTAACTTTGTATTTTCGTGATCCTTTCTTCAGTCTTCTCACAAAATTTGCTTCAATCTCATCTATATCAGAGTCTGTGTTTTTCTCTACTTTAAAAGATGCCTCTCTTGTAGTGGATTTACGTTTGGTGATTCTCATTTCATAAGTAGTTAGGGTTCTAAGAAGTTGATCTAGTGTCAACATTTTGAGATCAACTATTTCCTCTATAGCAGAGACCTTTGAGTTTAATCTATTAGGAAGAGATCTTAATATTTTCTAG
>JASDQU011029620.1:17375-31221 GCA_032191745.1 Picea mariana
TTATTATTTAATGTGTTGCTGATAACATAACATGTATAGATATACAATGATTAATCACACAGAATACACAGAGACATTGATTTTCCTGAGGAAACCCATAAAGAGTGAAAACCTCTTCTTCTTATGATGTCAATCAAGCTCCAACTTTCATGTACATCACATTCTTTGAGCTCCAACTCAAATACGAGGCTACAACCTCTGATAGCAAGCTACAACTTGCAGAGAGCACCAACTCTCAGATTTCTCTAGCACCAACTAGATGGAAGAACCAACTCACAGGTTTCTTTAGCACCCACTAGATGGAAGCACCAACTCCTAGAATATCTTATAGCATCAACTAGAATTTAGAGGGCTGCAATCCTCCCTAGCACTAGCCTACCACCCTGAATGAATCTTACAAAACTTTACTTACTTGCTCTATCTCTGATATGGTCTGTTACAACTCCATGTATCCTCTACCTTCTTCATCTTCTATACTCTCTTCTGCTTCTTCATCATTCATCTTCTATGCTCTCCTCTTTTCCTCCTGTTCTCAACACCACCTCCTGTTCAAATTCTCTTCTTCCTTTTATGCTATGTGATGCCTTTGCATCCTCTTCACTGCGCCACAGATATCCCCTTCAGATTATGCACTACGTCTCATCCTACCCACATGCATCACCCTCTGAGAGACACTCTGTCTCTTCTCTATTCTGCATGTCTTTCACATGTCGAGTCGCCTACCTGATCATCATACAAAATCTTCATCTTCTCTGGCCATTATTCAAGGTTCTTTGGCTTCTCTAGCAGTTATCCTGAGAATCTTTTGCTTCTCCGTCAGTCGAAATTCTTCATCTTCTCTGGTAGTTACAACTAGTCATTATTTTTGGCTTCTAAGTCCCTTCCTTCATGTGACCTCTGGCATTGACCATAAGCCTATTCAAAAGGTGCTTCACGTTCTTGTTCTGGTGAGCACTAGCTCCCTATTTTTCGATATGACCTTTGGCGATTAACTTCACATGACCACGTGATTGCGGGTGTGAGCTCTCTTCTCGTTTTCCCCCTATCATATGTGTCCTTGGGCTACGTCCTTGCATTAGCGAACGATTGCGGGCACGTCCAAAAATGGTTTGGGATTAACCACTTTTCTCCCTGTAATCTACCTCCAGCTGCCATGTACCCCTTCTTCGATACCGTGGTTTCAATTGCGGCCTACCCTCAGAAAATTAACTTCCGAGCAACTTCTAATCCCGCAATTAGGCGTGATCGTCGATCTCGTGGTCTCTGACAGATTCCCTCGATCAACGAATCTGATATATTGTATTTTCCTACCTTCTTACCTCCATCCACGCGCGGTCCTTAGTCTCAACGACCAAGTGACATGTGGACGAGATCAATTTCACCTTTCGGGCTTCGAGAGTCTCGATTCTCAAACTCTGCTTTCTCTTGGAGCATTTCACCCAGAGTCCACAATATAATGATGCGTGGTCTTCTCGAATCAACTGTCATAATCCCTTCGGGTATTTAGGGTTCATAAATCTTAACTTTCCAACCTTTCAACCTTCCTTTTCTTTTTCCCGGAGCTGACAATCCACTAATGCGTGTCCCTTTCGGATCAATGGTCACGATCCTTTCGCGTCTCCGGAATTTGGAATTCTCAAGTCTCAATTGGAAATCCTTGAAGTGAGATTTCCCTGAAATATCAGATCAGCTGACACATACTCCCCTTGATGATCAATGGTCGATATTTGTCTTCAGCGATTTTCACATTCTCCCCATCCACAAACTTTCGAAGTTGTGGATCTCGCGCCACCTGTCATCCTCGATGATGGACAACCCCAAACCACTTTGAGACTTCATAACTTTGGGAAAGTGCTGGTGGTATAGCTCCCAAAGTAAAACTCTCAGAGTGGCATCACTTACTTACGTCACTTGATGACATGTCATGAGCCTAGTAGCTACCACATTTCACTCAAATTTGTGATTTGCACGTAACTGAAATGCCAAATCAACTTGACACTTGTCATTGTATGATTGCTCCACATGTCCTTGCTGACATAGATCCTCATTCACTTCGGGACTTAGAGTATTTCGACTCTTCAAGTCGACAATTCTTCTGAAGTGAGAATCCCCGAACAATAAACTCCTCGCAACTTTTAGACTCGAGCTAAATGTTGTTCATCGATCATGTTCTTAGATTGGCAACGTGATATTTCTGCGATGCTACTTTTCTAGCTTATCCTGCCCTTCCACTTTAAAATGATTTAACGACTAACATTTACTCTGGCTCTCCGGCTCTCTGGACTTCGTGGATTTCAGATCTCAAACTGAAACTCTCGAAGTGATTTATCTGGAGCGTAATCTCCTCACATATTTAGAACCGAAATGAATGTTGTTCATTGATCAAGATCTTAGATCAATGACTCTTTCTCATCCCATCCTTCCACTTAAATCAATCCGACGATTGATGAAAATTCAGATGATCGAATTCTCAATCATTTTTCACCGCTTATCCTATCCTTCCATTAATTCAATCCGACGGTTGTTGGTCCTTTGAATCGATGATCCAATGTCCACTGTTGCTGTTTCTCCTGAACCTATGATCTCTTCGACTTAGAATGTTTTCTAAGTGTTCACGGGTCTCAACCTTTGCTCCTCCTGTGAGTCCGTCTCTTGGACCTCGTCTGCACTTCTGGAAACTGCTATCTCTTCCGATCTTTCTCATATTCTGCGCTCTTGAGGTTTGGTTCGCTGCTCTTCTTTCCATCAATGACAAGCACATTCTTCCTATAAAAATGCCAACAATATCCCCCGTTGGCATTGATGGCAACCCTAGAAGGCTGCACTATTTTTCTTAGACCTCCAACTGTAGCATATATACAACACCTTTTTCTCCCCCTTTGACATCAATTTCAAAGAAAATAGAGAGTGAATCTATGCTCCCCCTGATCAGATATACTAGGAGCACTCTCCCCCTGATCAGATGGAATATTTTAACTTGATAACAAGGTCACACCCAACTTCTGGCGTAGATAGTCAAACTAAGCTTTTGGAAGCGGTTTAGTGAAGATATCAACAATCTGATCTTTGGATGGAATATAATGCAAAGAAACAACAATGTTGGTTACCTATTCCCTCAAGAAGTGATACTTGATGGGTATATGCTTGGTCTTGGAGTGAAATACAAGATTCTTTGACACACAAATCACACTAGTATTATCACAATGAATTGGGATGGGTGCAGTATATTTTACCTCCAAGTCTGCAAGTGTTTGAATCATCCATAATACTTGGATACTTGGGTACAACAAGTGGCAGCTACAATGTATTCAAATTATGTAGTCGATAAGGAAATGGAACCTTGCTTCTTGCTCAACCATGCGACAAGAGAATCTCCTAAGAAGAATGCACCTCCACTCGTGCTTTTCCTTTCATCCACGTAGTTAGCCCAATCAACATCTGAATAGACTGATAGTTGAAAATTCTAATTCCTAGGATACCATAGGCCATAGTGCATTGTTCCTTTCAAATATCTGAATATTCTTTTGACAGCTAACATATGAATCTATTTAGGTGCAACCTGATACCTTCCTACCATTCCAACAACATGCATTATGTCCGGATGGGATGCTGTGATGTACAATAGGCTACCTATCATAGACCTACATGAACTCTGATCAACATCATGTGAGTCATCATCCTTGCTTGACTTTCATCCAGTGACCATAGGTGTGCTCATAGGTGTAGGATATTCCATTTGAAACCTTTTCACCATTTCTCTTAGATATTTCTCTTGAGAAAGAAATATTCCTTCAGACCTCTGAGTAATTTGTAGACCAAGAAAAAATGACAGTTCCCCTATCATAGACATTTCAAATTTAGATTGCATGGAAAAAGAAAACCATTGTACCAATGAAGCATTATTGCTTCCGAAGATGATGTCATCTACATAGACCAACACAATGAGAAAATCATTAGCCTCTATTTTGATATATAGATTGTTGTCAACTATTCCTCTCTTGAACCCTTTGTCTTGAAGATACTTATCCAGTCTGTAATACCAGGCACGAGGAGCTTATTTCAACCCATATAAGGCTTTCTTCAGCTTGTAGACAAAGTCAGGGTTATCTGACAGTTGGAAACCCTCTGGTTATTCCATATAGACTTCTTCTTTTAGATCTCCATTTAGAAAATCTGTCTTGACATCCATTTGATAGACTTTAAACTTTTTATGACATGCATAGGCAATAAACATTCTAATAGCTTCTAATCTTGCTATGGGTGCAAATGTTTCATCAAAATCCAGTCCTTCTATTTGAGCATATCCTTTGCAGACCAATCTAGCCTCATTTCTTACAATATTTCCTTGCTGATTCATCTTGTTTTTGTAGACCCATTTGGATCCTATCACATTTTTATTTGCTAGCTTAGGAACGAGTTCCCAAGTGTCATTCTTTTCAATCTAGTCCAGTTCCTCATTAATTTATTCTAACCAATTTACGTATTTAATGGCGTCATTAAAGTTCTTAGGTTCCACCATGGATATGAAGGCTATATGTGATTGCTCGATGTATTTGATTATCATTCTCCTGGTTTGTACACCTTTGTCTTTCTCACCAATTATTCGACTTTTAGGATGATTCGTTTGAGTAATTATGGACGAAGGATTTGATGGTGATTGATGTCCTGACTCTTCTTATCTGGGCGTATCTTCTCCACGTGATTCATCATCTTCTTGTGACTTTGAGATTTTCTATTCTTTATCTTCATTATTCTCATCATATTTTTCATCTGGCTTAGTGCTTATTCTTTGTTGATCTTTTACAGGAGCCTCTTCATCAATTCGAACATCAATACAGTCTACTAGTTTATGCATTCTTTTGTTAAAGCATCTGTATCCTTTACTGTTCGCTGCATATCCTAAGAATATACCTTCATAATCTCTACCATCAAATTTTCCCAGATGATAATCATTATTCTTGACGTATCATTTACTTCCAAATACTTTGAAGTGCTTGATTGATGCACGTCGACCAAACCACAACTCATATGGAGTTTTATCACTGTTCGGCCTTAGATGCACATTGTTTAGAATATAAACGACTGTGTGAACAACCTCCACCCAGAAGGTTTGTGAAATGTCCCTTTCACTCATTAGCTGAATTGATATATTTTGGCGCTCTACAACTCCATTTTGTTGAGGAGTACCTGGAATAGTATATTCTCTTTTAATTCCATGTCTATCACAGAATTATTAGAAATTTCTTGACATAAATTCTCCTCCCCTTTCTGAGCGAATTCCCTTTAACTTCCTTCTTGTCTGATTCTTAGCTAATGCCTTATACTTTTTGAACTTCTCAAATGCATCGGATTTTTCTCTCAGAAAGGAAATCCACGTAAGTCTGGAGAAGTCATCAATGACTAGCATAAAGTAACGTTCTGCTCCAGTTCCTTCCTTTCGCGATGGTCCACACAGATCCATATGAACAATTTGAAGTTGTTTCTCTGAAGATGTGAAACTTTTCAATTTTAATTGAGCACGAGTCAACTTCCCCATTTGACAGGATTCACATATAGAGTTATTAGGCTTACATATTATTGGAAGGTATTTCACAATGCCTTCATTATTGAGTTTGACAATATGATCAAAATTCAGGTGTCCAAGCCTTCTGTGCCATAGCCAACTTTCATCAAGTTTGCTTAAATGAAATTTCTCCTTATCTTCCTTTAGAACATATACATTGTTTTCAGTTATAACCCCTTTTGCAATCATCTCTCCTGTGTTTACTGTCTTTATTTTACAATTCTTGGTAGTGAAGTGACTTCACATCCTCTGTGACATATCTGACTGACACTAAGAATATTATTATTTAAACCATCAACAAATAATACATCTTTATCTTTGCTTCTTCCATTACTTAAACTTACTAGAACTTCCTCCTTGATGATGGATGGGCCCAAATCACTTTGGGACTTAAAAACTTTAGGCAAGTGCTGGTGGTAAATATCCCGAAGTAAAACTCCCAGAGTGACATCACTTACTTACGTCACTTGATGACGTGTCATGAGCCTAGAAGTTGCCACATGTCACTCGGATTTGTGATTTGCACGTACCTGAAATGCCGAATCAACTTGACACTTGTCATTTTTTGATTGTGCCATGTATCCTTGTTGATGTAGTCTTGCTAATGTGGATCCTCATTCACTTCGAGACTTCTACCTTCTAGACTTTGGTTATTTCGTCTCTTCACGTCGCCAATTCTCCCGAAATGAGAATTCCTGAACAATGACCTGCTCGCAACTTTTAGACCCAAACTAAATGTTGTTAGTCGATCATGTTCTTATATTGACAGCATGATATTTCTGCGATGCTGCTTTTATAGCTTATCCTATCCTTCCACTTTAAAATGATCTGACGGTTGACGTTTACTCTGGCTCTCCGACTCTCTGGACTTCGGGGATTTTAGATCTCAAACTGAAACTCTAAAAGTGATTTTTCCAGAGCATAATCTCCTCACATCTTTAGACCCGAAACAAATGTTTTTCCTTGATCAAGATATTAGATCAATGACTCTTGATTATCTCGTCCTTCCACTTAAATCAATCTGACGGATGACGAAAATTTAGATGATTGAATTCTCAATCATTTTTCCATGCTTATCCTATCCTTCCATTAATTCAATCCGATAGTTGTTGGTCCTATGGATCGATGATATAATGACCACTATCGCTCTTCCTCCTGAGCTTCTGATCTCTTTGACTTAGAATATTTTCTAAGTGTTTAGGGTCTCGACCTTTTCTCCTCCTGCGAGTCCGTCTCTTAGACCTCGTTTTCACTTCTAGAAACCGCTATCTCTTCCGAGCTTTCTCGTCTTCTATGCTCTCAAGGTTTGGTTCGTTGTTGTTCTTTCCATCAATGAAAATCACATTCTTCCTGTAAACATGCCAACACTTTACCGTTATTTTATTTAGTGTGCAAAAAACCATGCACAACCTCCATGTGCCATCTTTCTTTGGCACCAATACTATCGGAGAGCCACAAGGAGAAGAACTTGGTCTGATGACCCCTCTTTCAAGCAAGTCGTGTACCTGCTTCTTGATCTCTTCATTCTCGAGCAAAAACATCTTGTACATACCAATGTTTGGTAAGGAAACATCTTGGTGCAATTGTATTTCATACGAGATCTCCCTCTTGGGAGGAAATCCTTCTGGTTCCTGAAAAAATTCATCATAGTTATAAATTACATCAATCATTCAATCTTTATGAGAAGGATCACAATCATTAACAGAATTAGATTTATCAGGATCTTTTTCTTTCAAAACCATGAGCACAATTTCTTGCTAGTATTGATGGATCTCTTTATCTGTCGTGCACTAACAAGAGTTAAGTTCTTCATACTGTGAGATCTAACAATATATTCCACACCACCTTTCGTGAGATGGTATTTTTTCTCCTGTCAAAAGAAGATAACATTCCTATCATAGAAATAGGGAATTCCCAAGATAATGCAACATATATCAAGCTGGACCACATCAAGCTCAACCTCATCTACCAACTTTGAAGTAATAAAACATTTCAATCTACACTACCTGGTAACTTGAAGTTTTGCATTGTCACATACCCAAAGAAAAGGGTAAGGTTTTGGATGAGGTATTGTTATCGGACAAATCGGTAAGTGCGAACACAAACTAATCTCCCTAACTTCAGCAGGAAGCTAGAACAAAACAAGGCAGAATACAAACTTCACCTTAGACCTCATTGTCATATAAACTAGTTTAGACAAGGACAAATGACATACCTTTTAAATGACACTTGATCCTCACTAGTGTTGTCCTTGTCGCTCCATATTTGGATTTGAGGGATGGTGAACCTATTTAAGAAGCACAAATCGACAAAGAGAGAGAACACAGATATATATATATATATATATTCCAATGAATTCTATGTATAAGATCAAGGAGTTATACAATACAAGTAAATACACTTTTATAGGGAATAAATGTGTTGCTGCATTATATTAAAGGAAAGTGGAGAATACAACCCATGCCTTGATATTGCAAGGTCCCTTCCAATGGCTCTTTTCTTCAACACACACACCTTTACTCTAATGCCTTTGATGAAGAAGATCCACAATTTGACTTAGAGATCTAAAGAAAAGCTATCTCCAATATAATCTATAGAAGAATTCTTCATGCATAAGCAAGCCTTAGCCTTTTCCATAAGAGATCCCTCTTTATATAGGGTGAAAGAGGGATAGATGAGGATATTAGGATGATCCCACTAATTCAGAGAAGTGAGTAAGTTCCAAACCGAACGGAGGCCACCTAATCTTCTAGAAGATTCCTTTATAGAACCTTCATGAATTTCACTTTTCCTCTTGTTTAAGCATCATTGCACCCTATTCACAGGAAACCTGCGATGATGCTGTAGTCCAGTTTGGTGCAGCGTGCGATGATCAAGCAATGTCACACCCTAAGCATAGAGTAGGGTGCAATGATCTCCTTTGACATAGTTTTTAAGGAATAAAAGGTAAACCACTTTTCTCATGGAGAAAGTCTCTTTTAGTGTTTTCAGGGAACACATAACTGAGTTATGCACATGTCGTCAGTTGATCACTGGGGTGACCAAAATAATGTGTAACATGTATTGTTTCTAAGACCAACTTTTTAACAATCACTTCAGATATCAAATTAATTTGAGAACCCATATCAAACAAAGTATCCACTTTAGTATGTTTGGCTACTACTCTGAAGTGAAAAAGTTCACTTCTCTTCTTTTCAATTTCAGGAGATGGAATTGTAGAACTTGAACTAGCATGAGAGGAAAATTTACCTTGTACTCCAACTGCTGTGATTTTCATTTCATCACCTGAATCGAAACCTACTTCTTGTTGCACTGTAGCAATAGTTTTTGACTTCCCGTTGCCACTAAATTTATTTGGTATTAACTTTGGATGCATCTTCCAATAGTTCTCATAATCATGCCCATCTTTCTTGCAATGAGTGCATGAGGATTTTCCTTCCTCTTTCTTTGTTGTTATTGTATTTTTCCCCTTTCCTTTTCCTCTGAACTTGTTGTTTTGGAACTTGGAAGGATTCTTTGTGTGATCTTCTTGTACATTCTTTCCCTTGCTTTCAAGATGAGTTGCTTGCACACACACTTCATCTAAATTAGTAGGATTAAGAAAAAATAATGTGTGACAAATGTAATTGTGAAGTGCACCAATATATTTCATCAAAGTCTCTGAAGAGTCTAAAGGAACATTCAATGCAAGTGCCTTTTTGCTAAACTCTTATGTGAAACTCTGAACATTCTGACCTTTACCATGTCTCAAAATTTTCCATTCCATCATGGATTTTTGTACTTGACCCAATGGGTAGAATTGCTTTCTTAATGAAACAGTAAATTCATACCATGAAGAAAGGAGTTTACCATTATGCTTTCTACCTTTATGGAGTTTACTCTCCCACCATACAAGGGTTGTTCCTTCCAGCCGAAGAGAAGACAATCGGATCTTCACTTATTCCTCTTCGATATGTTGTACACGACAATAAACCTCGATCTATCTAATCCAGTTGTTTCACTTATCTGCATTATCTTCTGCATTAAACATGGGCAAATTGAATTTAACATCTAATTTCAATACTAGATTTTTAAAAACATTTTACTGATGGAAATTAGAATGATGAGAATGAGAGGAAGAAGAAGAGCTTGAACTTGAAGATGGAGATGGAGGCTCAAGAGGGTCTCCTCCAATTCCCTGGTTCACTGAAGCATTATCCTCTGCTTTAACTTCCTTCTTCTTTTCCTTCTTTTCCACTCTCTTTTCATAATCTGCAAACAAATTTTCTAGCATATCTGACAACTGGTAGAAAGCCTTGTGAAAATTCTTCTCATACTTTGTATGAAGTTCTCCATCCCCCATTTTACTTCTTTGAGTTGCACGTCTAATTTGTGGGTTGAAAGTCTTAAGTTTTCCTTCACCCTCTTTGAGATTGGCCCTAGTAAGTATCCACACTCACAATTCAAGTCAAAGAATATTGCTATGATACCAACATGATCTGGGATATTTTATTCGATGACTATAACATGAATTGCATTAAAGAGAATGAACAAAGCATATGTGCAACATAAATGAAGAAAAACATACACATGGAGAAATAATGAGAAGAAACAATTGCACAAGACTTGATAACAAAGTTTGTCCCAAATATGGACTACGTATCTAGGCCCACTTCTCAGTGGAGAGGCCTTTATATTATCTCAACAAAATTTGGCATAAATACATGGAAATACCTCAATTTTGGCGATGCCCTAAAAATTTTCTACTCGGATCCAAATTCTGATTGCACTAGTGTATCTGTGGCGATAAATCGTGCAAAAATGTCTATAATTTTGTTAAATTCTGTCACTATCACTCCTAGGCTCTCTGCCTCAAAAAATGTTCCACAACAGTCCTTTCTCTGCATTAATTACAGGTTTCTGCATTGAAATTCATACCCTGTACTAGCCCACAGATCCTCCCCCTCTTGGCGGATGAATGGTTGGGTTTAAGTAATAATTTAATGGGCAGAATTAAAAAATCCCCCTTCATGGCTTATTGGAAAGTGGTTGATAATATTGGATGGGAGAATCAAGGTCAAACCCATGGGATCCCTCCCTTTGGGCATTAGTCATAGTTTGAAGTCTACAATGACCCACCAATTATTCCGGTGCCCATTTTTCAGTTGGCCACCGTCCGGTCCGACACTGATAGGTCCGGTGGCCATTTATTTATTTTTGGAATTTTTAGACTCTAGCCGTCATTAGGAATCTGAGGAGTGCCACATGGCACTCTGTGATTGGTTGGTCAATACCTAGTCAACAATTCAGTGGTGCATGCATCAATGCACAATCATCAACCTCCGTACTGCCACATGGCACATTTTTACTGGTCCACTTGGTTGCCCAAAAGTGATGAAAATGAGTGACACATGTCATGATCTAGGAATGCCATGTGTCCGCGCTGATGCCAACAATACGAATTGCTTGCTTTCACTTCAGTTTAACCAGAACTTTGACTGGCCATATCTTTTGCATACGATATCGGATTGAGGTGTTGTTTACACCGTTCAAAAGGTCTCGACGAGATCTTCGACTTCGTGACAATTTTGCTAAGATTTTAGGACTTCAATTTTTTGGCCTTTTAGATCCTCCTAGATCACACCAATTCCCAATAGAAAAGACTAATGTGTGGAAGACTACTTTCAAATCCAAAGAAGGTCTTTTCAAATGGCTAGTCATGCCCTTTGGTTTGACAACTGCTCCAACAACTTTCATGATATTGATGGATGATATATTGTGGCCCTTTACCAATTCCTTTGTGGTGGTATATTCATATGACATCTTCATATTCAACAAGAATTGGGCTTAACACTTGCAACATATTCAACAGGTCCTTCACACTTTGTGACAACACAAGCTATATGCTAAATTGTAAAAATGCTCCTTCAACATAAACATGGTACAATAACTAGGCTACATTGTTGATGAGAATGGTGTGCATGTGGATTCAACCAAGATCCAAGTCATTCGTGACTAGCCACCCCCGACCACACTAACCAATCTTTGAAGTTTCTTAGGAATTGCCAACTTCTATCGCATGTTCATGTTGTGATTCTCCCATATTGCATGGGCCCTCAACCAAGTGACCAAGGGTGGTGGCAAGACAAAGTTTGTGTGGGGGAAATCACAACAACAAGTGTTCGATGATTTGAAACATCACTTGTGATAATATACAATACTCTCCTTACCCGATATGCAACAACCTTTTGATATTGAGACCGATTCTTTAGATTATGCCGCGGGTGCAGTCCTCACTCAACACGATCATCCAATGACTTATCATAGTGAGAGAATATCAGATGTCATCTGCAAGTACCCCACCTATGAAAAATAAATGTATTCTATCATACAAGCCTATCGACAATGGAAGCACTACATTCTTAGGAAGGAGATAGTCATCCACACTGATCATAAGCCTCTGTAGTTCATGCTGACACAAGGAAAATGACAGAACAACCGCCATCAAAAGTGGTCCACATACTTGCAACAATTCCATATAAACATCAAATATAAGACAAAGAGAACCAATCATGTCGCTCACTACCTCAGTTGAACTCTATTTGCAACTTTAACCATGGTGCTCCACTCCTGTGGCCATGATGCATTTGAGTGGCCACAACTCTACACGAGTGATCCTGACTTCACTATCACTTACCAAATGCTAGACACATGCACGCTTGCCACTGAATTTCATATTTAGGAAAAAATGTTATGCCATTTGGGCCACCTCTGTGTTCCTTCATGCGAGAATGCGAAGCTGATTTGGGAAGCTCACTATAGTTGGACGACAAGACATTTTGGCATGGAAAATACCGTGACAGTACTACAAAATCATTTCTACTGGAAGAAACTTCAACATGATGTCAGGAAGTATATCAGGTCTTGCAGTACTGCCTGCACCATTTCCAAACTAGCCACTAAGAAGCAAGGCCTGTACACCCCTTTGCTTACTCCCAACATGTCATAGGAATCCATCTCAATGGACTACATGTGGGGCCTTCCTTCAACCAAGCAGAGAAATGACTATGTTTTTGTGGTGGTTGATCAATTTTCTAAGATGACCATCCTCACAACCCATAAGGAGGATATCACAACGGAGGCCACTACCAAGCTCTTATTCGAATGAGTGTGGGTACACTTCAGGATACCACAGACCATCATATCAGATCAAGACAACAAGTTCCTCAACACATTCAGGTCCACCCATTGGTCATTGTTGGACACCAAGCTCACCAAATCCACTGCCTTCCACCCCCAAATTGATGGCCAAAAAGAGCTCATGAAAAACATGATCGTGCATATCTTGCACATGTACAACTCCAAACATCCATGCACATGGGATGAAAGTATCCCCTATGTTCAACATAACTACAACATAACCCTTCATATCTCGATTGACCACAGTCCCTTTCAGGTGGGGTTGGGATTTCGACCATTAGGTCCCATTGATGTCACACTACCCATTGCATCCACATAGGCAGAATAATCCCATGCTCCATTTGAGGCTGACAAATCCACCAAGTTTATTGAATGAATTCATCACATCCGACAACATGTCCATGATATTTTACAAAAATCCAATGCTAAGTACAAACAATGCTATGATCAACACCGAGTGTCGCACAAGTTTTAGGTAGGAGACAAGGTTTGGTTGCATTTGCAAAAAAAGTGCCTTACAAGACCCCATCGAAAGCTTCATCCACTTTTCTATGGACCTTACACCATCACCGTGGATGTGGGTGACAATGATTTTGAACTAAGTATTCCCCCCTTCCTTGGCCTCCACCCTATGTTCAATGTGGACCTCCTTCGACCATACTTCCCACCATTATTGGACACATCAGAGATCACAGAGCAGTTGACACCAATAGAGTTCAACCCTGACTGCATGGAAAAATCATCCATTGATCAGATCAGGGACACTCATATTAATGGCACTCGACAATAGAGGATCCAACTTTATCAGGTTGTCAAACCAAGGCAACTCCTGCACCAAGGCAAGCGGTTCACTCGGGGTCAAGTTTGATAGAAGTTTCCCCATTTGATGGGGGCACTCAACGCAATGGATACCATTGATTCCTGATGGGGGAGGATTGATCCAGGTGGATATCGATGGCCACCCACCTATTCCACCGGCTCAAAGAACAATTTTCATTTTGGCAGTTTTTTCCTAGTTTTTTCGGGTCCTAAACATCCAGGGCCGTTTTGAGGCCCTAAACAACGTTTTTTTGGCCCGACACAGTCACACTATAAAATTTATCC
>JASDQU011029621.1:33790-43948 GCA_032191745.1 Picea mariana
CATGCTGCTCTCGGATAGGATGCCATATAAACATGTGATTGTGGGGCTACTCAGAGGTGGTTTAGGTTCAGACCTCTTTTGGGCCCGCAATCCATGATCTTTCACCACGTAGCACTTGCCTTACCATGGTTTCCATTGTGGGACCTCTTAAGAAAATTATCACCCGAGCATGTTGTGCCCCCACAATGGACTTTGTTCGTAGATCTGGTCCTGAGCTGAGATTTGGGGTGCACCAGACAGATTTGGCACCACTGCCAAGCTTAATCTCATGCCATATTTAGAAACCACCAAATTGTGCCCTGGGGGGGGACATTATTTTTTACGTTGAACAATAATACCTCCCAGAGGATGATTCGACATGGAAATCCAGGTGTCACCATGTTGATGTGTCATTGTTGAATAGGTGCCAGGTGTCATGACCAACGAGTGTGCCAGATGTCCATATTGATGACTACCACGCCCTCTTAAATCGACGGTTGAGATCTCCTTTGGGTCTCTAGGCTCAGAGAGAATCAAAAGTCAAACCTACAGTTTCAAGGGATTTTACCTGGAGTCATGGATTTGACGACATGTGTCTTCTATATTTGGACGACCAAGATCCACTTCGGGTCTTCGGGCTCTGGGAAAATCAAAACCCAAATCTTGCTTACCTTCTGTGCTTTTAAGGGATTTTACCCGGAGTCATGGATCTGACGACGCGTGTCTCTCTCCAAATCAATGGCTCATGCTTATTTCGGGGATTTGAGACTTCGGGCCTTCGAGAGGAAGTGTCGCTAAGATCAAAGAATCCCTGTTGATTTTGAGATCAATGGTCCATAATTACTTCAAGAGTTCGGGCTTCGACTCTTAAGCATTTTTACACACTTCCCACTTAAAAAATCTTGAAACTTATTTCCCCGAACACTGGGACCAACTGCCACCTATCCAGTTTAAGATCGACAGCTCACGTTCGCTTCAGGTCTTGGGACTTYGGACCTTTTTCTCTGGTGCTATACTTCATGCAATTTTGGATTCATGAAAGCTTGTGAGCCACTAATCCAATCTTCACAGGGGATCTCCACCATTGAAAACTGAGCCCGCCTGCTTGAAATATTAAAATCGTCTGTTGCTTGCTCCTCAAGACCAAAATGGAATTGTATGAAAGCAACGCTTTGATGCTTCCTTTGCAGACCATGAACTCGGATGACCTCTTGCCTCTTAACAACTATATGTGATAACACTATCCACCACACATCACCATTCATCTACACCAGCATACCGACGTCTGCCACACCAACTTGGTCCACAAAGCACAACAGGTCTTACTTCACGAGGTAACAATTCCAGTCTCATCATAAGTGTCACCTTAATAATTGAATCATTTGAGCATGTTGCAAGGGGTCCTTTCTTGATTATGGAACGTTTGATTGGAAATTATACCTTTTTTCTTATTTCACCTTGGTGGTTGGCATGGTATCCTGGTAAGTTGGTCACCCTCAGGAAAGGGGTTTCCACTGGGGGGTCTCCTTGAAGGGTCGCCATACCATTCCCACCCGTACCTACCACTTTCCATGCTTCTTCTCCTCTATTTCCTCATCTTTTGGGTTTTTAGGTTCATTGAACCCAAGAAGGGATTGTACCTCATTTCATCGGAAGAAGGGGTTGAAGGCCCAAAGGTGTTGTAGCTAGCACTGTAAAAGCTAAAATCCATAATTTATCCTTCTAGATGCTTTCCCTATGGTCCTGAGAGCCATGAAATGCTTCTCCGTAAAAATCAAGGACCTTTAAATAGAAAATGAATAAAAATGTCTCGCTTGATGCGGGAATGCATTGCAGTGTCCTTTAATTTCCAGTGCATATGTCACTCAATGTGTTCTAACTTCAAGTGGCGTTGTGATGCTCTTTTTCTTTCCATTGTACATAGCACTCAATTTTCAGACCATAAAAAAAAAATGAAAGGAAAATAAAGAGCTTGGAAAAAGTTGTATTGCAAACGAAGGGATGTAGCACACCCTCCATAAAGGTACCCATATATGAGACAATATGAGCCCTTGATATGTCAAAAACCCCATTCCCAAGAGTACTTCCCCCAATCCACCTCATACTAATTCCATGGTATAGAGAGGGTATTCTCGGGAAACATTCCTTGACTTGGGGATTGACCTTCCCAATAGGGCACCATGACACCCCTCCCATATCTAAATTTGGCAAAGATTATAAGGTCTTTGAGCATTTTTTAATTTGAAAGGGGGGACTTAATGAACTTGTTTAGGTGGTTATTCTATAAATGTGGATTACTTGGCATGATTCATGTGACTTGTGGACCCTTGGAGGGTTATTTTCTTGTATTTGCAAGACCTTACCCAGTGAAAGTCATTCCTGAAGGGACTAACCCACTTGGACCTTCATAAGGGCTTGAAATCCCATTGGATGGATGATGCACCCCACACATTGGAGGCCTAGGATGATGAAAATTGCACCTTGGATGAAGTCCCTAGCACATGGACAAGGATCTGGAACGTAAAGAGAAGAGGACGTCACCCTCCTATGGCCAAACGTTCCTCTTGGGTAGCATGATGTCACACTTTTTAGGGGACGTTTGACACATTTGGTACATTTGGTGGTGTTGAGGGCTTGAAGCCCCACATTATAGCTTCACTTGGGGATGACGTGGCGCCTTCCTAGCTTGACTTCCTAGCATTTGAAATCTTATCTTCACACATGCCACCATGGAGAAGAGCTTTAAGGGATTACATGCCATCATTTTGTTATTTTTGGTCATTTTGTAGCCTATGTGGGCGAAAAGAACAAATCGTTATGCTAGTTAAGCATTCTAATTTTGGTTTTAGCCTAAAATTATGGATTAATTATAATGTGGACAAACTATGATTTGGTTTTTCCTCCATAAATAGAGGCAAGTCATTTTTCACTTGGATATAACTCATCAATTGATAATATTACTCTTTGGACTGCAATTCCGGCCCTCTTGGAGAATTTTGACCTCTTTTTTTCTTGTGCAAATGGGTTCAATACTTGTTTATTGGAGCATTAAAGGATAGTGACTTCTCTTGTATGGTTTTATTTGGAAAATCGTTGGATGATTCTTGGTAGTAAGGTTTTCTTGCATGCTATCTCTTGGATTTGGTGAGTAAATTCTGCAATTTATTGTCATCTTGCTCATTTAAATTCAAGAAATATATCTTAAAACCCTAGGAGGAGTAAAAGGGATTACACCCTCCACCAAATTTTATTCTTATATTCTATTGAAAGGCTAAAAGGATTGCCACAAGGATTAAGAGGGTTTACACCCTTATTGCAAGGCTTGGCTTTGTTTTCTCTAGGAAGTAAGAGGGTTTACACCCTTATTGCAAGGCTTGGCTTTGTTTTCTCTAGGAAGTAAGAGGGTTTACACCCCTAAAGAATTGGTTTTCAAGCTAGATGATTTGGAAGGATTGTTGTTGGGTTTTATAAGGGTTTAACTCTAAAAGAAAACTCTTATTCCTCTTTGGTTATTTTTCCTTCCAAGGAAGAGACTCCATTCACCCAATAACAATGCACTAATCTTTGTGTTGGAGATTGTTAATTGTTGCATTGATAAACATGAAAATTGAGAGATTGAAATTGATCAAGTTGGATTTGAATTCTACATGATTTGGACTCTTTTTTTGTATCAAGGGTGTATTTTTGGTCAAGTGATTAGTCTATTGTAATAAACATTAAGCTACAACCATTAGGGCTGCAACAAACACTCTTTCTCACACCATTTCTCCACTTTTCTACTGCTGAAATTTGCTTGTAAGTTGTGATAATTAATGTATCGATAAAAGGACTATTGTTTCGGTGGTTTACTTGTTGATTTTAGTGATTAGAATTTAWTGTTGTAGAAAAAAATTTCTATATCCATATGGTTGTCATAATTATTTGTTGCTARCACTCTTTTACAACCCTCTCTTGACTTCAAAATTGTGGTTTTAAGCATTAAAAATTGTTTACTAATTTCAGACTTTCTTGTCCAATATCATATGTTGATTTTGATTTTCTAGCTTGCAGCTCTTATARTTCTCTTGTTKCTGATATATCATTGTTAGATGCTGCAATTTTGGGACAGTAAGACTTCTTTCAATTTCCCCTCTTGTCTCGAGGCATATTTCACCATATATAGTTTTGGTTTTGGTTGTATAACATTTGTTTTGCAAGTACTATCAATTGGAAGCCTTCCCCTTGACTTATACTCATCCTCTATCAAGCCTCAAGATCCTTTAATAATGACCTATAGGGGTGGTTCCTTCAGTTCTTATCCTTGTCCATTGCAATCCCCCTAGGGGTAACCTGGGAAGCCTCCCTTGTGTTGGACTTTTCCATCACTAAGACAAGGGGGATATCTATTGAGGTGACAGTGATAGGTGTCCCTAGTTGTGTCACACACTTGTTGCTCAGGTTGGGATTTTCCCAAACTACAAACTTTTCAATAACATTTTTGGCATTGTTGTCGGGGAGGATTTTGTATCTTTTCTGAGCCCAAAATGACATTTGGAAATCTTTTCCCTAAATCTTGTCTAGAGACTCCATTAAGGAAATTACCCTCTTATCAACTTTTGATGAACTTCACATAAGTTTATCTGGCGAATCCATTGAGGGAAGATAMCCTATCTATCTTTGATGATCCTTGAGCTCATATGGTGGCTCCATTAAGGTGTTATTTTAGGCAATGAAATTATGGCACCATGGGAGTTTTACGACACTTAGGATGAGCCATTGCCCAAAAATTACCRTATCATGAGGACACTTTTGTAGATGGAAGAGAAAAGAGTTGATGAATCCATTGAGCATCTGATAAATCTTATGAAGGGGTTACTTCAATAATATATTGAAGAACAATTTGGTGAAGCACCTCTTACTGAAGAGAAAGTCCTTATGGATGAAGAAATGCTTGAAGAACAAATCTATGAAGAAATTTTCCAAGAAGATCTCGATGAAGTTTCTCACCCTGAAGGCCTAGATGAGGAATTGGTGTCTATTATCCCTCTTGATGAAGATGAAGTTTTCAAGCCTTTTGAAGAAGTAATCAATCCCAGTGATGTAGGTAAATTCACAGAACACCCCTCAAATACAGTTGAAAATCATATTAACGATTTCATATGTGTTCATAAGCAAGGATGTGATATTTTTTGTTTCTGTTTTGATGGAGATCCCATCTACGACATCAAGGGTAACTTCCACATAAAGAATGCATAAACATTTCCTTTGGAAGATTTATTTCCATACGTGGATGATCAAGATATTTGGAAGCCTAATGGTGATATGATCATAGACCTTTCTTATCCACCAAGGGATGGCTTGTTGCAATATACTTGTGTTGATTTCCAACCATACCTTGGGTATTATCCTTTTGAGGACTCAAAACTATTATTTGATGAAGATTCTCAACCATCTTTGTGCTCTAATTTTGATGGACATGAGGACGTGGCCAGCTTAGAACATTCAAAGATCCATGCCATAAGGCAACAATATTTTTTGCATGAGGTAGTATGTAGGGATTTGAAAAAACATATAAAGAAGCAACATGTTTCAAATATGGAGAAGGTTTATGTCTCCAAATATATGTTTTCCCCTTGTCTCGTGTTTGTTTCTCCAGGAAATCATAAGGTCTTCTTTGGGAATTTCATCTCCTCTTAGTCTTTAGAAAAAAATGATCATGTGAGTGAGGAAGAAGATGAGCCATCACCTATACGTGGTGGCCCTATTCAAATATGTATGGATCAAGCTTATGGATATTATTTCTAGTAGGATTGTCTCCCTCCCACCCACCTTCATGAGTTGATTTCTATAATTGATCACAAGATTATTTATGCTCGTGATTATTGTGTAATTGACTTATCTTTGTTGTGTGACATGAATAATCACAGGGGGGGATACCTTGATGAGATGAGAATTTGGTTGCATTGGTTGTATGATTTCACCTGACATCTTTAGAGTTTTGATTTCTACGGGCCTTGAGCCCCATGTGAGTAGGTAGGTCATTTGCATGTATGCATTGCATATCCATGTCATGATAGTGTAGTTTCATTTGCTTAGATTTGCATACATATGTTTCATTTACATATTTATTTTCTTGCATCTATTCATAGTTGTTGTGATACATTTTCTTGAATCATTACATGTTAGTTAAAAACTTTCAAGAAATGCAAAAAAAAATCTTTTTAAGAAATCTTATAGCTCCCAATTTTGAAGTTCTGAAGTTTTTCTTATATGAATAAGGGGTAAGTTAGCCACCCTCTGATGTTCTAATGTTTTTCTTGAGTATGTGTAGGCATTGGTCATACCAGGATATGTTGAGGTTCTCATGCACTCTATGGTGAGCACATCTCCCCATGTAGGAGCCAAATGTTAACCCCCCCCCCCAACCTGGGGGTAACTAAGGAGATGATTTCTCAAGGCCAGTGGGTAGAAGACATGGAGTGTCGAGAGCCAGGTGACTAGCTGAGCCCACATTGAGAAGACAGAGTCCCTCCTCTCAACCGCACATCACCATTCATTGTCAACAACATAACAACATCCACCACACCAGCTTGGCCCACAGAGCACAACAGGTCTTGATTCATGAGGTAATAATTTCAGTCTCGTGGTAAGTGTCACCTTAATAATTGAAGCATTTGAGCATGTTACAAAGGGTCTTTTCTTGATTATGGAACGTTTGCTTGGAAATTATACCTGTTTCCTTATTTCACCTTGGTGGTTGACATGGTATCCTAGTGACATGGAATGCATTGCAGTGTCCTTTANGAGGTAATAATTTCAGTCTCGTGGTAAGTGTCACCTTAATAATTGAAGCATTTGAGCATGTTACAAAGGGTCTTTTCTTGATTATGGAACGTTTGCTTGGAAATTATACCCTTTTCCTTATTTCACCTTGGTGGTTGACATGGTATCCTAGTGACATGGAATGCATTGCAGTGTCCTTTAATTTCTAGTGCATATGGCACTCAATGTGTTCTAACTTCAAGTGGCATTGTGGTGCTCTTTTTATTTCCATTGTACATAACAATCTATGTTCGGACCATAAAAAAAATGAAAGGAAAATAAAGGTCTTGGAAAAATGTTGCATTGACAACGAAGGGATGCAATGCACCCTCCACAAAGGCACTCATAGATGAGACAATATCATCCCTTGATATGCCAAAAACCCCATGCCCAAGAGTACTTCCCCCAATCCACCTCATACTCATTCCATGGTCTAGAGAGGGTCTTCTCAGGAAACATTCCTTGACTTGGGGATTGGCCTTCCCAATAGGGCACCATGACACCCCTCCCATATATAAATTTGGAAAATTTTATAAGGTCTTTGAGCATTTGTTTAATTTGAAATGGGGGACTTAATGCACTTGTTCGGGTGGTTCTTTTATTAAACATGGCTTACTTGGAATGATTCACATGACTTGTGGACCCTTGGAAGTTGTATTTGCTTGTTTTTGCAGGACCTTGCCCAATGAAAGTCATTCATGAAGGGATTAAGCCACTTGGAAATTCATAGCGGGTTGAAATCCCATTGGATGGATGATGCACCCCACATTGTAGGCCTTGGATGATGAACTTTGCACCTTGGATGAAGTCCCTAGCACATGGACAAGGCTCGGGAATGTGAAGATAAGATGACACACCCTCCTATGCCCAAACGTTCCTCTTGGGTAGCATGAGGTCACACTTTTGAGGGGACATTTGGCACATTCAGTGCACTTGGTGGTGTTGTGGGATTGAAGCCCAACGTTATAGCTTGACTTCAGGATGATGTGGCACCTTCCTAGCTTGATGTCTTAGCCTTTCGAGGCTTATCTTCACATGTGCCACCTTGGAGAAGATCTTTATGGGCTTACATACCATTATTTTTTTAATTTTGGTCATTTTGTAGCCTATGTGGGCAAAAAGAACAAATCACTATGCTAGTTAAGCATTCCAATTTTGTTTTTAGACTAAAATTATGGATTTAATTTTAATGTGAACAAACTATGACTTGGGTTTTCCTCTATAAATAGAGGCAAGTCATTTTTCACATAGATATAACTCATCACTTGATAATATTACTCTTTGGACTTCAATTTCGGCCCTCTTGGAGAATTTCATCTTCTCTTTTTCTTGTGAAAATGGATGCAATACTTGTTTATTGGAGCATTAAAGGATAGTGACTTCTCTTGGATGGTTTTCTTTGGAAAATCGTTGGATGGTTCTTGGTAGTAAGGGTTTTCTTCATGCTATCTCTTGGATTTGGTGAGTAATTTCTGCAATCTATTGTCATCTTGCTTTTTTAAATTCAAGAACTATATCTTAAAACCCTAGGAGGAGTAAAAGGACTTACACCCTCCACCAAAGTTTATTCTTCTTTGCTATTGAAAGGTTACAAGGCTTGCCACAATGAGTAAGAGGGTTTTCAACTTTGTTTCAAGGCTTGGATAGGGTTTGTTTTCTTTAGGAAGTAAGAGGTTTACACCCCTAGAGAGTTATTAAACCCTATCTCATCTTGGTTTTCAAGCTAGACAATTTGGAAGGATTGTTGTTGGGTTTTATAAGGGTTTAACTCAACAAAATCCTCTTCTTCCTCTTTGGTTAGTTTTCCTTCCAAGGAAGAGACTTCATTCACCCAATAACAAGGCACTAATATTTGCATTGGATATTGTTAATTGTTGCATTGATAAATGTGAAAATCGAGAGATTGAAATTGATCAAGTTGGATTTGAATTCTACATGATTTAGACTCTCTTATACATCAAGGGTGTCTTGTTTGGTCAAATGATTAGTCTGTTGCAATAAAAATTAAGCTACAACCATTAGAGTTGCATCAAACACTCTTTCTCATACCATTTCTCCACTTTTCTACCACTGAAATTTGCTTGTAAGCTGCGATAATTAATCTATTGATAAAATGACTATTGTTTCGGTGATTTACTTGCTGATTTTAGTGGTTAGAATTTGTTGTTGTAGAAAAATTTTGCTATAGACATAGGTTTGTCATAATTATTTGCTGCTAACACTCTTTTACAATCCTTTTTTGACTTCAAAATTGTGGTTTAAGCATTGAAAAATTGTTTAATAATTTGTATCTTTCTTGTCTAATATCATATGTTGTTTTTTATGGTCTAACTTGTAGCTCTTATAATTCTCTTGTTGCTGATATATCACTATTATGTGCTGCAAATTTTGGACAATAAGACTTCGTGTTTTTGTCCCTCTTGTCTTGGGTCTTATTTCACCATATATAGTCTTAGTTTGGGTTATCTAACATATGTTTTGCAGGTACTATCAATTGGAATCCTTTCCCTTGACTTATACTCATCCTCCATCAAGTCTCAAGATTCTTTAATCGTGACCTATATAGGTGTTTCCTTTAGCTCTTGGCCTTGTCCCTTGCAATCCCCCTAGGGGTCACCAAGGAATCCCCCCTTGTGTTGGACTTGTCCATCACTAAAATGAGGGGGATATCTATTGAGGTGACAGTGATAGGTGTGCCCAGTTGTCTCACACACTAGTTTCTTGGGTTGGGATTTTCCCAAACTAAAAACTATGCAATAACAATTCCCACAAGCATGAACAAATGATATAAACTATTTTAGATTCATTTTTAACATTAGTTTGTTTTTAAATGATAAAAATTTAGAAAATAGGTTATTTTTGTAGTGAACAACTTTTACTTTTCGGTGAATTGTTTTTACAAATTTAATTATAATTGAAATTAGAGCACAACCTCTTCTAGCTACTCTTCACCCTGTAATTTCTACAAGTCCCTTTTTCAAGTGGGGGATTGATTTTATGGAGCGTCAACCTATTTATATTGGTCATATGTACATAGTTGTGGCCATTGACTATTTCACACAGTGGGTTGAAGCAATGTTGACATTCAACAACATGGAAACTATGACCATTCACTTTTTCTTTAACCATGTTGTCACTTGTTTTGGTGTCCCAAAACAATTGGTCTTTGATCGTGGCACACATTTTGAAGATGCAATTTGGCACAAGCTAGCTATGCATTTAAAATTTGAGCACCAATTTTCTTCAGTGTACTATTCACAGGGGAATGGCCAAGTTGAAGATGTCAATAATATCCTCAAACCATGCTCCAACGAACTATTCATAAGCTCAAATCTAATTGATATATCATGATATTTTCTACTTTATGGGTTTATAGGA
>JASDQU011029622.1:53282-67389 GCA_032191745.1 Picea mariana
CTCCCGAAGTCCTGGACTCCCGGAGTCCCAGTCGCATCACCAACCATGTTGGCCAGGCGGGCACAAGCCAGAGGCTGACACGTGGTGAGGGATAGGGGTGACATGTGTCATGTTCTAATAGCAATAAAGGGTTTGTAAATATTCCATATCCTGGTGACACATGACACCTTAGTTGTGGGTCCATGTCACCCTGAATGATGTTTGTTATCCATGTCAACCCAGACATACAACCTTATAACTTATTTCAAATCTCACGGTCAAGGTCTATCTACATAGATCCATAGATCCACAACTCTCGTTACTTCACAACTCCAGTCTTCAGAGTGTATCAAATCCTCACATCATGAATCCCTCGGAGAGCCAAGTCTCTAGACTGTCGAATCTAGTACCATGTGTCCTCTACCTATCAACGGTTGAAATTTAATTCATCAGTTGTGACTTCGAGAGTCTTCATATTTTGAAGACACTTGGCAAAGTTCCTTTGGAGTACCAAGTCTCCGGACTATGGGATCTCCTGCCACATAGCCTCTCATCCAACGGCTCGACTCCAATGAATGACTTATAACAGGGGACATGAGGGGCCATGCATCGCTCCACGACACATCTCGACTGGTTGGGCAGTTAAGAGGGGTTCTCAACAGAGTCCTTATATTGACGATTCAGAAGGAACATGAAGGATCTGAGGATCAACGATCTACGTCACTTTGTAAATTCATCTTTCGGGGGTTTGACGTATATCTTCCAGCTTCCTCTTCGTAGCTTTGAATCTCCAAACCATGCCCGATCTATCACCACGTGCACCTAGCGTTCATGGCCAAGATTTACTCTGGTTTGCAGAGCTTTGAGGAAACTCACACATCCTTATGTCTACACAATGATACCGTCGAATACCTGAACTTTTGCATATTCATTGATCTGTGGACACACGTCCCTTTATTCTCAATGATCTAGATTAACTTCATGACTCCGACATTTGATATTTTCGGCACTAGACCGCCCCTATTCTCCCAGAGTGGAACTTTGTCGAAGTACTTAGCTCTACCCCTTCCCTAACTTTGATCTAACGTTTGAGATAGATATCCACTGGATTCCCAGATCCACGGCCCTCATCAATTCACAACTCTGACATTCAGCTTTTTTCGAGGATGGGGAAGTAATAAGTCCCGAAGTCCCGAAGCCAAAGTATCCTCACTCCTTTTGGGCTTAGCAAGGGGTTTATGACCCGGGGTCATATGGAATCATATCGAGGTTCAGGGGATACACTCATCTCTTAGCCGAGACTTAATTAAGGCCATGGGTATGATCCCTCAATCACATGGGTGAAAGGTCTGAAGGTAGCTCCCTTCTCCCACATAGTTTAACTTGACATTCCCACTAAGGTAAACTCAAAGGTTGGAAGGACTTATATGTTTCAGTTAATCCTACCACGACTCTCCTGCAGACTCACATCCCATAACTCTCTATTGGATATAATGAGTTAAATCAAAGGCCATATAAATATAGTAGTTTATAGAAACAAAATGAGAATTTCTAATAACTATTCAAACACTATAAAACTTAACCATAAATACAGACATTCAACCATCGCATCGAATGCATTACACAAAGTATGAAAATACTTATCAGAACTGGAAAACATGAAGCGAATGCTGAAATGGGTGTGTGTTTCCACCCAACCATAGGCACAACCATTCCTAACAGATTTATCGTTGGCCACCCTTGAGCTATACCATGATTTTCTAAGAGAGATTATTTCTCCTTTCTGAATGATATCCAGGGATGGAGGTTACTCTCCTCCTCCCACGGTATCTCAACAACCATTTTTATCTAGACTAAGCAAGGAGGTTTGCATGAGCACTTCCAAAGTCACTCTTCAACTTTGTTTATCAACTTGTATCGAAACCCTTCCCATGGCCTCTTATAGCCAAAATGATTTTTCTTCTCATTTTTCTTCTCAACTCTAGAGTCGAACAACGTTCTCCTCTCTTCTTGAGATTATTTTCTCTCTTATGCTTCCTTGCAGATCTGCCTCTGTCCCCGAATTACTTCCTTTATTTCCTTCCTCAACAAGCTTTCATGGGTATGAATCCCCAACTCGTGGTTAGGCCTGGAAGCCTTATAGATGGGTACCCTACCCCACCTCCTCGTTAACTCTTGAGGAGGCCTTCCAACTACCAACCTGACTGGTAATTCATTTCTGGGTCAGAGGACTATTAAGCAATTACATTCAGTAAGTATTGGTTTGGTGAGGTTCATCTCAACCATTATTGGTTTCCCTCACCATCTCTCTCATATCATCCATGGTCTATCTTGGAAAACTCCCCCCCTTTCAGTAGTTGTGCAACACATATCCATTTTCTATTAATAACAGAAAATTCATACATTGACCCCTTTTTACAAAGGTTCATAAAATCAAACATTCACACATATTTAGTCTACCATAGTCTCTTGGACATTTATAGTTATATTTACAAACTGGGGGAAACAAAGTTATTACAAACCATAGCAATTCTTTCCTCTTCAATCACTTACGGGTCAATTTTGGGAGGAGAGTGGACATGCCCATGACTATTTTTTGGAACATTCGACTATCTGAATGTACAACAAGAGCTTGCAACACAAAAACTTCTTTAACAAAAGGTTGTGCACCAATTACCTCTCTAATTTCATCCATTGTATAATCAGGTCCAAGCAAATATGTCATCATCCAGTGATCGACGACAAATTGTCTTGATGAAATATTCATTGGAGGTTCACTAAAAGTATGAAATAGATTGGCCTCTACTAAAATCATATGCTTTTCTTGTGCTAATGGAGGAGAAACAACAATGACATATATTGTGGTACAATTTGGATTTCCCCTTGCTGAAAGCTTGCATTTTTTCATACCTAACCTTGCCTTTTTTCTTTCTTCAATTATATTTTCAATAGGGTTTTGTTTCCTCAAAGACTTTCTACCTCAATTGCGTAGGTTTCCCTTGTTTAAAGAGAACAGTTGACTTCCAAGTACACCAAAATACCAAAAGTTTCCTTCCTATTATACAACAAGACAAGAAATGCCTTCCAATTATATGACAAGACAAGAAATGCCTTCAATTATACAACAAGACAAGAAAATCCTTCCAAGTACATGAAAATACCAAAAGTTCCTTCCAAAACTTGCCTTCCAAATATGCAACAAGAAAATAAATGTCTTCCAATTATACAACAAGACAAGAATGACTTCCAAGTACACCAAAAGACCAAAAATCCCTTCCAATTATACCACAAGACAAGAAATGCCTGCAAAGTGTTCCACAAGACCAAAAGTTCCTTCCAATTATACAACAAGACAAGAAATGCCTTCCAATTATACAACAAGACAAAAAAATCCTTCCAGGTACACCAAAAGAACAAAATTGCCTTCAAAAAATTTCCTTCCAATTATGCAACAAGACAAGAAATGCCTTCCAATTAATGCCTTCCAATTATACAACAAGAAAATAAATGTCTTCCAAGTACACCAAAAGACCAAAATTTCCTTCTAGTTATACAACAAGACAATAATTGCCTTCCAATTATACATCAAGATAAGAAAAGCCTTCCAAGTACACCAAAAGACCAAAAATGACTTCCAAAACTTGCCTTGCAATTATGCAACATGACATGAATGTATTCCAATTATACAACAAGACAAGAAATGTCTTCTAAGTACACCAAAAGACCAAATGTGTCTTCCAATTATACAACAAGAACTAATTTTCCTTCCAAATACATATCAAGACAAAATTTTTCTTTCCACTGATAATTGTCTTCCAATTACACAAATTTTCATACCAGTTACACAATAAGAAAAAAGTTTTCTTTCCAATGACACTAAAAAACAAAAATCTTGTTTGTTGTTGTTGTTGTCGTTTATGCATGCATATGTCAAGATGGTGTCACATTTTTTGGAGAGAAAGAGGATGAGCATTATACCTGCCTCATATTCATGTCTAGCAATATCAGACACATGATACTAGAACATGTGCATGCTCGTGTTGGATAGGGATATGAGGCAGGAACAATGCCTGGAATCATTTCTTTCTTCTCACAAGAGCGTGTGCACACTATTAATGCAACGAATAATTTTTTTTTTATATGTCCCATATAAATTTATAAATAAATGTGTAGAGGGGCTTGGGGACAATGAGGACCTAGGGGATTAGGATTAAAAGTGATTTGAGGTATAGAGCAGTGGTTAGAGCAGTAGGATGGAGGTGTAGGGGTTGTGGGGCCCTCAACAAGAGGTATGGGAATACAACATTTAGGGATTGGGTGTGGAGTGGGTTAAGGTTCAGGTATAGGTGGGGGTCTAGGATTAGATGGAGTTGGGGCCCAAGAGAGGAAACTTCCTAGGCATAGAGGGGGATACCAATGGGAGAGAAATGGATATGTTGAAAAAAGGGGAGAGAGAGTGAGAGAGAATGAGAGAGATATGGAGAGAGAGAGAGAGAGGTAGGGAGGGAGGGGGTAGAGAGGGGGGTGGAGAAAGAGAGTGAGAGGAATGTGGGGAGAGAGCCATATTTTCCATTTTTAATCGCACCATTAGCATGCACCTTGATTTTCTATCTTTATTCTCTCTATTTCCATTGTTGCATCGACCAGGCCCCCTTGTTTGAAGTTTGGGGGTGGGAGCCCCGGAGCACAATTTTTGGGGGCTTCATAGAGGGTCATAGGGGTTCATAAGAGTTCATAGGAGTTCATTATATGAAAAAATATCCTAGAATTATTAGTTAAATTTTGAGGGACACATCTCATGTGGGAAGGGGTAGTGATGCAGGAGCATCTCAAGCGAGCTAGAGCGGAGTCCAAAGATAGCTGGAAAAGCGCCCAGCACAAATTTTGAAAATGTCTTAAAATATTAAATGAATTCATTAAGAAGGAGTGCCCTTGTAAAATGTAATCGGACCTTGAGCGATCCGCTCTCGTCCTTAGTAGGTAGAAGGAATTTATGGTAGTTAATGTAAGTAGATAGAATTCAATTCTAGATTAAACAGTTTTAGAGCGCAAGAGGGAAACAGGATATAGACACCCTCATTGTGTATTGTATGATTATGATGGAGAGCATAGAGGAGAAGTAGAGAGTTTTGTAGCAGACTCCATGTATAGAATTTCTAAATTAATACAAGAAGGTTGTGATTCAGACTCATGGTGTTCATATATTTTCTATGTATGCATCTTTGAATGTTATGCTCATGAATGTTTTACTCTTTCTGTCATGAAATTGCTTTTATGCTATGTATGAACGATTTCTCGTTGAATGTTTGAAATCTGAGAGGAAAGGGAAAATGAATGAGTTTCAATTGTTTCTCTATCTGAGCAAGAGTTCCTGCAAGGAGTGCAGTTGAATTGTCCGCAAGGAGTGCATTGACAAAGGGTTCATAGGTTTATCTCTAAAAGCTCAGGATATATTTCTTTTGTTCTCATTTCCACGGAAGTGCATTCAGGCACAAGCGTTGTGCAAGGAGTGCACAAGCCGAGTAAAAGTCTCAGAGTTGTGAATCTGAGTGAAGCATTGAGAGACTGCTGCTGCAGGTGTGCACAGAGACGAAGGATTTAAATGGTTGGAAGTGTTTGAAAGTCTACCGCAAAGAGTGCGTGCAAGAGTTTCTAAAAGACTCGAAGTCCTGGAGAAATATTAGAAGGAATTAGACCTTTGAAGGAGTTGAAGGAAGGCAGAGGCCAAGTACCTGGAAGAATCAGAGGAAATCATAGTAACGAGGAACCGCAGGAGGACGAGTTTCGCAGAGAGAGACACCTTGTTTAATTTGTGTATAAGTTCTCATAGGGGACGGACGGTCATAATTCTTTGAGGAGAAATTACAAAGTCCCGTGAGCCGTTAGATCTCACGGGGGAGCAGGGAAGTTACAACGGGTGCTTCGAAAGGTTCTAAGCTCAGGAGGAGTAGGACCGTAGATCCAAGCCATAAGGGTCGTTGGATTTGCAAGCGGGTTCCTATTTCAGAATTTCGTAGGTGGAAGTCCCGTAAACTTTGCAACGGGAATCGCAATATCACAAAACAAGAAGTCTCGAAGGCTAAAAGGACGGTGTGGGACCATAGGAGTCATTGAAGTGGACAGGTGGTACACTATCGACGTAGAAGTCAATTCAGTTGACCGTTTCAGAGTTTCGTAGAGTGAAGTTCCGAATTCATTGCATTAGGATTTGTGATATTGTGAAGTCTGAAGTCCCGACGGAGTAAAGGGGCGTTGAAAGGTCAACCTTACAAACACATCGACATTTCGGAAAATCGGGTTTCGAAAATCGTGGGAACAAGTTGCTTGAAACCGTGACCATCAAAATCATGATAAGGAAAAGTCTGAAAGAGAAAGAGGAAGGGTCAGCGTTGACTGTTTTCGGGTTTTGGAGATTGACACGAGGCGCTTGACCACCGGATTCACGATATTGCGAAGTCTGATCTCCTAATTGCAAAAGAGGGGATCCCACAAGGATTTGTTGTGGGTGCGGGTTTTCTGAAAGGAAACTAGAAGAGTCGTTTTAGAGTTCTTCGGGCCAGTGGTGAAGGAAAGATCCTGTTGGCATGGACCTTCAGACCTGCGAGTTGTGGAGGGGTGTTTGTGTCATCATTTTTGGTATCAGATCCCAGAAAGGTTCTTTTCTTTCTATAGCAGAGAAGAAGAGAATTCACCATGCCGCCAAGGAGAAGGGACAAAAAAACACCCGATCCACCAGAGGAGACGGAAATGTCGAGAAGAAGAGGTAGGTAGATGACTGATCCAGCCATGGAAAAAGAAATGTGTGATTTACGTGCCAAACTTGAAGACATGGAGATAGCATAGAGATGCATAGTCAGTGTTGGGGATCTTAGTGATTCCGAAAGTGAAATTGAGGCTGAACATGAAGAAGAAGTTGTAGCTGAAGATGCAACAAATTATCGTTTGATTAGAGCTATTGCAAGAATGGGTGCAAGAGAGAAAATGGACATTCCAGTTTATAAGGGAAATCTGGATGCAGAGGAGCTTCTAGACTGGATTAGAGCTCTAGACACATACTTTGACTATGAAGATGTCGAAGAAGACAAGAAGGTCAAGCATGTTTTCACAAGATTGAAGGGACATGTAGCATTGTGGTGGGATGAACTACAAGCTGACAGACGCTGCAAGGGAAAGCAGAAGATCAAGAGATGGGACAGAATGATCGCAAATATGAAAGCAAAATTCATCCCCAGAGATTATCAAATTACTCTATTTCGAAGAATGCAGAACCTGAGACAGAAGCTGATGATAGTGAAAGAATACACTGAAGAATTCTACAAGCTGAACATCAGGGTAGGTCATAAGGAAAGTGATGATGAAAAAGTTGCCAGATACATGAATGGCCTGAGATACGACATTCAGGATGAGATAAGCATGGTAACCATCCGAACGCTGGAAGATGCTTATCAGATGGCTCTAAAAGCTGAAGAGAAGCTGAGCCGAAAGCAAGGTTAGAGAGGGCGAGGCAGAAGTCATCCCAAAGGCAAATCAGTTGCCCAGGCTAAATATCAGAAGCCCAAGGAGGAATGGAAGAAACCTCAGACTCAAACTGAGAGAGGTGGAAACTCACAACGAGGGAAATATGATGAACAGAGTGGACAACATACCGAATAGAGAGGAGATTATGCTGATAATAATACTTTTCCTCGTACTAGAGGTAGAGGAAGGGGAAGAGGTGGAGTAATAACATGCTTCACATGTGGAAAGAATGGGCACAAGTCTTACTGACGCAGGGCGCGCCACCCAGGCACGTCCTCTCTCACAGGATCTTCTTCTTCTCGGCCCGAAGAACTCCAAGGTTCTTCTATTTCCCTATCGGGAAATCTACACCCACAACAACCTTTCTCCGAGGTCTTCCCTTTTCCCCCAGGAAATCAGCTGAGTCTCGCTGTCTCACGAGTTCGTGACTCAAATCCTCCAACTATTCTTTGAAAATCTTGCGATAACTGATCTGGCGATATGGGTATAGCTCCTTTCCTTATTAGTGCCCTCACCACATGCAACCGTGGGCTAGGCTTAATTATTAGCGCCTCTCGTAACTCACACCTTCGTGAGTTTGTGAGTCAAACTCTCGTGCCTCCCGTTGCGATCCTCCGAGACGAGATAAGTCAATGCTGAGCTGGCTCCTGCCTTGATGAGTTTTTCTACTCGCAACCTCGCAACCTCGCCACCTCGCCGGTTGAACCGTCGAGCTTTCACCCTCTTCTTCTGCGAATCCCCGAGATGTGAGAATTCGACGGAATGTTGACACTATCTCCAGGAAACGCATGTCCACCCATCGACCACGTGGGTCCCACCTTATACTCTGCCATGCATTCACGTAAACCTCCGGCTCTCGACACTTCGCGACTCGCAAATCCTTATGCCAATGCCTCGGGACTTCTCGTAGCAATATCCCGAGGGCTTCATGCCACCTGTATTCCACTCACGCTCCGCTATGACCCACACTTCTTTCCAGCTGTTGGGATATCGCTTCTCGCGATCTCGCGATCCCCGTGCCCAAACTCTCGAACCTTTTCTTGCGAGCCTCTGACAAACGATCCCACATGCGGATCCAATGGTCCTCCTGTGTTCCGGATCCAACAGCTGTCCTTCTCTCGCTACTTCGTCGCTTCGTAACTTGGGATGCCCAACACTTGGGCTTTCACCCTGTGAACTCTCAAGTTCGCGAGATCTCTAGATCTCTGCCACCTATCTTCTACAGATGGACGGTTCCTAGCCTTCTCACCAATTCTCCACTCGCAATACTGACAGACTTCCCTTTCTGTCCTCCAATGTCCGAGTTTGTGAGATGAGAGAATCTACTGACGCGCGTCCTCCACAACAAATGGCTCTGATCTTGTAGGGATATCGCGCCTCGCGATATCGCTGCTCTGGCTGCACAACCTTAGAGGCTTCAACTCACGAATCCCCGATACACAATACCATGTGTAGATCTGACGGCTCCCGTGACTCTGAATCGACAGCTCTGCCTCTCCTGAGCTTCAAACTCTTCATAATCTTCTTCGTCGTAACCTCCTTACACCTCTGCAATATCTGACGGTCCTCAGAACTTCACAAAATCTCCTCAGATAATTTCGACCTTCCGTTCTTTCTTGAATAACCTACGGAATGAGAAAAGTGTATCTCTCCGCGAGATTCCTTCGCCGCTTCGCCAACCTGCGATGCTTCTCTCCGAATTCTGACAGCAGCTTCCCTACACTTAACCTTCAGTAAACTCGAAGGTCTATTCCTCCTGATCTTTTCCACAACTTCAGCCTTCATAAAGAACCCTTGCACGCACTCCTTGCGGAAAATATTCAATCACGTCTAAGTGTTGAAGTTCTCTTGACTCTGCGCACACCTGCAGCAACAGTCTTTCAAAGTTTATGCTCAGATACACAACTGATACCTTATTTATCCTGCGCACTCCTTGCACGGCTTTAGCAACCCACTTTCACTTCTGAGAGCTTTGAGAACAAGAGTTTAACTCCCTGAGCCTTCTGTCAACGCACTCCTTGCGGACGACTTCAATTGCACTCCTTGCAGGAATCCTTGCTCAAAAGGAGAAACAATCGTAACTCACTTCCCCCTCCTCTTAGACTTCTATCTTAACACATGAAATCATACGCACGACATAACAACAAATTCCTAACAGGAAGAAACATTCATAAGCAGAGCATTCAACACACATACGCAGAGAATAACACAACAGCCATGAATCTGAATCAACTTCTTCTATTAATTCAAGATCTATACATGGGTGTTATTCTACAGCTCTCTGTTATTCTCCTATGCTCTAGATTCTTATAACTCCTGTTGCTAATGTTACAATGATACAAATGAGGGTGTCTATATCCGGTCTCCCTCCTGTGCTCTAAAACTGTCTAATCTAAGAATTCAATTCTATCTACCTGCAAATACTACTATAAATGCCTCTGTCTATCTCAGACGAGAGCGTATGGCTTGAGGCCTGATTACATTCTTACCAAGGCACCTAAATTAAATGATCTCATTTATATTCAGCGCATCAATTTCAAGGGAAAATTTAAAAAATCAAAAACTTGCGCTAGACGTCTTCCAGCTGTCTTCTGCTTCCACGTTGGTTTTGCTTGTCGTGAGGGATTCTCCTACATCACTTACGAGTGTCCAGATAAAAAGAAAGAAGGAGGAGAAACTCACATCGTGGAAGCACTGAGGCGAGATGTTGAGACAGAAGATGCTGAAGGCGGAAGATCGCCAATGATGCGAAAAGTTCTTTTGACACCAAAAAAGGAGGTGGAGAGTTCAGTCCAAAGAAATAGACTTTTCCAGACTACTTGCAAAACCAAATACAGGGTATGCAAGGTCATCGTGGATAGTGGTAGCATAGATAATCTCATTTCTACAGAGATGGTAGAAAAGCTGGAGCTGGAGATGATTGATCATCCAAGCCCATACAGAGTTTCGTGGCTACAAAAAGGACATCAGGTAACTGTCACTAAACAATGTTTAGTTGAATTCAAGATAGGAGGATATAATGATAAGATACTCTGTGATGTTATTCCCATGGATGTTTGTCATATATTGCTGGGTAGACCATGGAAATATGACAGAATTGTGATTCATGATGGGAGAATGAACACATACACCCTAGAAAAGAATGGGAGGACCCACATGTTTCTTCCGATCAAGGATAAGGAGGTGAAACTGGAAGTAAGCAACATTGTACTTCTCATGAGTGGGACGGAAATTCTTACAAAGGTTAAGAAGAACGAGGAACTATAGTTCATTGTGGTCAGGAAACCGAAGATTGTTTTGACCAGCACAAGAGTGGATGATTTACCTGAAGAGGTTTAGGAACTGTTGGAAGAGTTCGCTGACATAGTAGTGGATAAACTACCTTGTTCGTTGCCACCGATCAGAAGTGTGATTCATCATATTGATCTCATACCTAGAGCTAGTTTTCCAAACAAATCCACGTACAGATTGACGCCGCAGGAGAATGAAGAGGTCAAAAGGCAAGTTCGAGATTTATTGGAAAAAGGGTTGGTCAGAGAAAGCTTGAGTCTGTGTGTTGTTCCAACAGTACTTAGTTCGAAGAAAGATGGAGGTTGGAGGATGTATACTGACTCGAGGGTGATCAACAAGATAACCATTAGGTACAGATTTCCATTACCAAGGATGAATGATCTGATGGATTTCTTGAGTGGAGCAAAGTATTTTTCAAAGATTGATTTGAAAAGCGGTTATCATCAAATCCGCATGAGAGAAGGTGATGAGTGGAAGACAGCCTTCAAAACCAATGAAGGGTTGTTTGAATGGCTTGTTATGTCGTTTGGCTTAAAAAATGTACCAAGTACCTTCATGAGGCCGATGAACAAATTCCTGAGGGAGTTCATTGAAAAATTTGTCATTGTGTATTTAGATGACATACTGGTCTTCAGTAAAATAGTGGCAGAGCATCTGAAGCATTTGGCTACAGTGATGCAGAGGTTACAGCAGGAGAAGTTGTTGATAAACATGAAGAAATACTCATTCATGAAGATGGAGCTCATTTACTTGGGGTTTTTTATTTCTGCAGATGAGTTGAGGATGGATCCAGATAAGGTGGAGGTAATCAAGAATTGGCCATCACCGAAGAATATCTTTGAGGTGAGAAGTTTTCACGGATTGGCTAGTTTCTACCGAAAGTTCATCAGAAATTTCAGTGGAATTAGTGCATCGATGATGGACACAGTAAAGAAAAGACATAAGTCTTTTCACTGGATAGAAGAGGCTGAGAAGAGTTTTAATCTGTTGAAGAGGAATATTACGAAACAACCAATTTTGGTGTTGCTGGATTTCCAAAAGACATTTCAGGTGAAATGCGATGCAAGTGGATTTGCAATAGGGGTAGTCTTGAGTCAAGAAGACAGGCCGATAGCATACTTCAGCGAGAAGCTAAATGAAGCGAAAGTGAAATACTCCACTTATGACAAGGAGTTCTATGCTATCATACAGACATTGAAGAAATGGAGACACTACTTGATCACGAAAGAATTTGTCTTATATAGTGACAATCATGCACTGTAGTTTGTGACTCAACAGGAGAAGTTGAATCAGAGACATGTTAAATGGGTTGAGTATATGTAGAATTTCACTTTTGTGATTAAACACATTTCTGGTACTTCTAACAAATTTGTTGATGCTTTGAGCAGGAAGTGTTTGCTATTGCAGGAGTTCAAAGTCAAAACGTTGGGTTTTGATGATCTCAGGAACATGTATGCAGATGATCAGGATTTTAAGGAGGCGTATGAAGCAGCTGAGAATCCAATTCTCGAGGATAGAAGCCAATGGACAGAATACATGATCCAGGAAGGATTATTGTTTAAAAGTAATCAGCTGTGTATTCTGAAATGCTCCATGAGGGAGAATTTGTTGAAGGAGAAACATAGTGGAGGATTGGCAGGGCACTTTGGTCACGACAAAACGTTCTCCAAATTGAATGAGTCATATTTTTGGCCAGGAATGCGAGCAGACGTCAAGAGATTCATGGATAGATGCAGAATTTGTCAACATTCGAAGGGCGGGAAGCAGAATGTAGGGTTTTATCAACCATTGCCCATACTTGAGAGGTCGTGGGATGCAATCAGCATGGATTTCATATTTGGGTTGCCAAGAACACAAAGTGGTTTTGACTCAATATTTGTGGTGGTGGATAGATTTTCCAAGATGGCACACTTCATTCCATGTCAGAAGACCAATGATGCAACTCACAATGCGAGTTTATTTTTCAAAGAGGTCATTCGACTTCATGACTTACCAAGGAGCATAGTTTTGGATCAAGACACTAAGTTCATAGGACACTTCTGGAGGACCTTATGGAAGAAATTGGGAACTAACTTGTCATTTAGTTCGGCTTATCATCCTTAGACGGATGGACAAACAGAAGTGGTGAACAGAAGTCTGGGAGACTTGCTGAGAAGCTTGGTGACAGAACACCACAGCCAATGGAACAACATATTACCACAGGCAGAATTTTCTTATAACGACTCAGTTAATAGAAGCACAGGGAAGAGTCTGTTTCAGATTGTCTATGGCATGCAGTCGAGAGGAATTTCTGAGTTAAGGGATTCAGAATAGAATGCGGTTAGGAGCACTAATGCAGAATATTTTGTAGAGGTGATGAAGAAACTTCACAGCTAGGTGAAGGAGCGTTTGTAGAATTCAAGCCAGGAATATAAGCACAAAGCAGATCAACACAGGAGGCAACTTCAGTTTTAGGTTGGTGATTTGATTCTGGCACATTTGAGAAAAGAAAGGTTTCCGAGAGGAACATATAATAAGTTGAAGATGAAGAAAATCGGACCATGTAAGGTCGTAAAGAAGTTTGGGATGAATGCTTACGAGGTTGAATTACCCGATGGGATCAGAATTTCTCCGATATTCAATATCTCAGATTTGTACCCATATAAGGCTGAGGAAGCAGCAATAGGAAATGAGCAACCAATGGTCTAGTGGACAAAGAAGATGCCAGTTGCAGAAAAGCTGCAGATGGAGAACATACTGGATAAAAGGGTCAGCAAGAAGACCAGGCGAAAGAAATATTTTGAGTATTTGGTCAAGTGGAAGGGCCATCCAGTTGAAGATGCCAGCTGGGAGAATGAAGCGGAGATCCAAAGGCATGGACACACCATGCGCGAGCTCATGGACAAGAGCCCATGAAAAGTTTCCAGTGAGGGAGTATGATGCAGGAGCATCTCAAGCGAGCCAGAGCAGAGTCCAAAGACAGTTGGAAAAACGCCCAGCACAAATTTTGAAAATGTCTTAAAATGTTAAATGAAGCCATTAAGAAGGAGCACCCTTGTAAAATGTAATCGGAACTTGAGCGATCCGCTCTCGTACTTAGTAGGTAGAAGGCATTTATGGTAGTTAATGTAAGTAGATAGAATTCAATTCTAGATTAGACAGTTTTAGAGCGCAAGAGGGAAACGGGATATAGACACCCTCATTGTGTATTGTATGATTATGATGAAGAGCATAGAGGAAAAGCAGAGAGCTGTGTAGCAGACTCCATGTACAGGAGTTCTGAATTAATACAAGAAGGTTGTGATTAAGACTCATGGTGTTCATATATTTTCTATGTATG
>JASDQU011029623.1:4525-17537 GCA_032191745.1 Picea mariana
CATCAAATTCAAATTTTCTATATTCGAGGAGGATATTTTTCAGGGATCGATTAACTATTTTAGATTTTGTAAAGCCAAATTGAGATTTATTTTATAGCTAGGTGGAAAAAAATCATCCTCAATAGGACCTACCATTTGCTTGTTCAATTTTTTTTTAAGTATCCATCCCATTCAAACAAGATTCATCTTGCAAGTTGTTGATATGATCTAAAACCGATTCATCACTCGCAACTAAATATGGCTAGATGAAAGGAGCACAACTATCTGAAATCAGATTTAGTACAAAGGACATGTCATCAAGATGAAACTTACAGAGTACATGATTGGTCTTTGCTGAAATTTTTTGTGAAGATGAATCATCCTCAATTAGTAACGCTTTGAATTCTTCACATAATTTATCAAAATCATAATCTTCAAAAGCATCTAAAAATTCCTCAGCGAATTGAAACCAATAAAAAATGGAATAAGCTGGAAAAGACTCAAACCAACATTTGATCCGACCTCTGAAAGTGAATAAACAATGTGCATAAAACATTTAAATAGGTAATACCATGTTTGATACATTTACACGAAAACTTATTAAGATGATTTTTTGCAGACACATTCCCTTCACCATCAAAGGTGAGTTTTGACAAGAGAGCAATTGTCTTGTTGGAAATATCAGGTAATGAGAAACGGAAATCATGTTCCAACACAAGGATTTGGTTAGGAGCCATGTGAAATTAAATATATTTGAAATCCAGACTCTACAAGGCCATCTTGTCATTCTGAGAGATTTAGTGAATGACACTGTCACCAACTAGTTACCAAGCCAGGACAATGATCTTCGGTTGAACTTTTGATAAAGAAAAGAAAACCAATGGATATGCATGCTATATGAAACTCCTGTAGTTGGGACAAAAGCATCTAAACTGGTCAAAAGGAAACCCTGTCAAGGCTATAGACACCTGCTGGCAGCAGTGGCCATGCCTGTGGTATTGAAGGGTATTGAAGTTTATCCTTTATAACTGATTGTTTTCTTATTATTTTGTCTTTCCTCGAACTTATTATTGGAAAAGTTTATGCATTTTATAATTAAATACAAATGGGATCATTATATTCATCCTCTAAAATTCAAATGAAGAACAATTCTGGTCCAAAAAAAAACATGTTTTATTTTTACAAGAATCAAAGATGAAGTTTTTCTTGGGTGATTTAGGTTTTTTTCGCATTACTGAAATATCTTGACATTCTCCCTGAATATTTTATAGGTTTCAGATTACAATGGCTGAGATAATTGGTTCACCCAGTAAGCCAACATTTGTTGTGGTGAACAACAACCCTCCATATTCTTGACAAAATCTGGGTACCTCTCGATCTTATTTGCAAAAGTATGCCTCTTTTGATTGGTTGGTCTCATTGCTCGATCATGTTTTCACAGGTTTGGTTTGTCTGGCTGCATGGACATTGTCATTATAAACATAGTCAACACATTTATCACTGCATATTGAAATCGCGGTTGAACAACGAATTTACTCGTTTTGTCTCAAACTTCATGATTTCTAACATGAAATTCAAGAATTGAAAAGCTTATACATCATTGTATTATATTTTACAAGTTCATTGCAAATATGATTTAAGGTTGTGTTGAATGTGGTTTTTTAAAACTGATTTTTTGTATGCGTTGTTCCTTAATGACCTATCGATCTATATGCCGAACATATTACTTGTGTTTTCAGGCCATATGTTCCTACATTTGATTACTTGGTCTGTATTTAATTTTTTTTGCTTGTAAATGGATCATTGTTCTATTTTAATGATTGAAATTTGCAAATGATCTTGAGTGTAATTTGTGATTTTGTATATATATCAAGGTGTATTTCGAATTGGAATGAGTATTGATATCTGATGTTGTAAATGAAAAATCACAACTCATCCATTGAAATTGGATTCAAATACGATTTTTTTGTGTATGATTGAAACATAGGTATGGGTGAGGGTTTCTTGCTATGTAGAAAATGTTTGAGAAAAAATTATTATGAAGGAGATCCCCTGGTGTAAATTACTCAAGTCTGGTCATTTAGCTCGTTCTCAAAGTACGCCAATATGTTTACTTGTAGGAATTGCTATTATTCATCCTTTCATTGTCTCGCTCCTCTTCTTACAATCCCTTAAGGGTATGAATCCAATCGCTCTTTTATCTCCAAAACTCGTCCAGCCAGCTTTGTTTTATTATGGTGTAATTCGAATGGTATTTGAACTCTGGTTGGCCCAACTAAACGCTTGTTGAAGAAATATTTTTGGGAGCTCTCATATTAAAAATGAAATTACCCATTACCTCGGTGATAGCTTGAAGATTCTTCTTGAGGATTTTATTGGGGTTGAGTCTGCTAAAGATATTGACCAATACACTCTTCTACTTGTTAATACGAAACGTTGAATGGGAAACGACCTCTACCCTCCTTCTGGTCTTCCAGATTTGTAAAATTTTAGGTCGAATACTTACCACCGACTTCGTTATGAGTTAATCTATGATTCTGTAGCCATTCTTAAAATATTTAATTCATTTATTATTGATGGATTTTGCTTTGATTTTCAGGTAATCAGTGGAGGATCGGAAAATATCTTGTGGATCAAGAAGAGAAAGTCGAACATTCTCACCAGTTCACAGAAGGACAACTTCAGGCTGCATTTCTCATTTAACAGTTAAGAATATCTTAAACCTGTTGAAAACCCACTTCCAGAATGGGCCCAATTTGGTTACTCACGAGATTTTTTCCAAACAAATGTACGATTTCACAGATATTGTGGGTTCTTTACCAGCAAAAATTCTGGTGGCTAAAATTGGTTGACGACACCTAGATGGTTCTTTCATTGTATACATATGGGAAAATTCATATGTAACTGGAGGGGGCTGCAGAGAGAAAAGAGGGGATTTGATTCCCCTTTCTCCTATCTTCATCTTATGGCTGTGTTTCTTCCTGTAGGGCAGGCATCTCCAGGAGGAGGAAAGATAATGTTGAAATGTTATAGTGATTGTGGGATCTTGTCATGAACATATTTTTGAGTATTTGCAGTTCTGAACTATTTCGTTCCTTCAAATAATAGACATGTGTTATATCTATGTCTATTATTACTGTTTTTCTCTTGGTATATCTATGTCTATTATTACTGTGTGTTTCTCTTGGTATATCTATGATCTGGTTCTAGGATTCCATTGAGAAATGAAATTGTTCTTTTCTGTGATTTTATTCTAACAAAGAGAAATTACTTTAATTCTCATCTTTCCTCTACATCGATTCAATTGATAATCATAATTGGTCCAACTTTGCCTTTGATGATCTGTATCTCAAGGCAAGTTTTTACTTGAGCATTACTTAAATATGAATGCTTGTGAATTAATTCCTAGTTTTTATATGATTTGACAATGTTGTCTTATTCAGTTGAATCAATGCGTTGAACTGTAATAATCATTTTATTTATTTGTAGCTTCTCATGTTATTGAACTATTTCATAACACTAAATAGATTATCATTAGAGGGATTGTTATAAGTTCCCCCTTTTGTACAATCTTGAACAAGCTAATACTAAAAATTAGAATTGATTATTTAAGTACCTCATGCATTCTCGATGTGAAATATTTAATCAGAACTAGACTACTCTGTCTTGATCCACTAGATATGAAGCTTGTCTTTCTGCAGCCAACTTTTGTCTTTGTTTAACACATCTGGGTTATAACTTATATGTAGACTTTATTTTCTTTAATTGCATTTTATATTTCAATAATATTTGATTGAAAATTGTATAAACAGATTTCATTTTATTCTTGGTGTCAGTTAGTTACATATGTTCTGACCTATCTATCTTCCTGTACTATTTGTTGTATATTACTAGCACAATTAACTGTGAGCATTTTATTCGATTTCAGTCCATGTATTATACCATATTAACACTTAGATTAGATTGTTGACTCAAAACTTTGATTGATTTCATTAACATATAGGATTAATAGAGACTAACTTGTATCATAGCTCTTGCACTAACTTGTTGGATTTAGTTGGTAGGTTACTTAGAATTTTAAGATTTCTTTCTTTGCAAGAAGGGAATTGAAGGCCAACAAGCCTCTAAACCAGTCAGGGGAATTTATTCCAAATGGTTGGGGTTAAATTCAAGAACCTCGGACTGGGTTGTTCCCTCTTGTTGGAAGGTAGTCGAAAATGGCTGTCAAGAGGAATTTTTTTTCTGAAGTGACACTAACTCATTTGGCATCAGTCCTCTGTGAATTTCAAGCTTGGTTGAAGTTTTCTTGAAGTGATATTGTTCCTCTTGGTTTCAGTCCTCTGAAAGCTTCATACTTAGTTTGATATTTTCTGAAGTGACATTGGCCCTTTTGTAGACAGTCCTACGGAAGAGCTTTGTACTCAATTATCCTTCCCATATGCTCTGTTTTGAATATCCATTGTACCCCTCGAATGTTGACTATGGTTTGGTATCCATAGTTTTTTTTCCTAGGTATCTCATAGGTGACCACGGGGAGTTTCCTGTGGTACCTAAGACATACGTCATATCACACTTTTTAGTATTGCTGGAGGGTGCCCCGCAAAGCGAGGGTACTTGCACCGGATAAGGCTGGTTTGTGGAGGTCGGGGTAACTGTTTCTCACCCCTTCCTTCATTGGTATCATGACTTCATCAACCCATGTGGGTATCTGGAAGGCACCTTTCCACTTTTTCATTACTTTGAACTAGGACCTCATCCACCTGGGCTGAAGTTTTTGAAGAAGTTGTTTGTTTGCGATGTTTCTCTTAGGACTTTTTGATGGAGTGTTTCTTTGTATAGTTTCCCTTAGGTTGTGTTTGTATCACTAATTTTCGATCATTGATTCAGGGTGGTTGACCAACCACTCTGTTGGTTGGGAAGGACCTCTAGTCTTTCTTTTGAAAGCATGGAGCCATCTCCTAGAAGGTGTGGCTTTTTATACCACTGGTTCACCAAATTTAGTGTGTGAGACTTTTTTATATGTGAACAATCCCGCAAGGGATGTACCTATGCATAAGAACATAATGGCCAAAGTTCTCGAGGATACCAACCATGGTACCCCTTTTGAAAGGGGTTCTTGTGCTTTTATGTTCTTTGGAAATGTCGGTGCACCCTTGATGGCCACTTTGAACATTCCTGGGTTGAATGTTGGGCTACCAGTTTGGTTGTGGACCACTCTGAATGTCCTAAATTCTCTTGATGCTCTTCAGATAAGCACTTTATGTCATGGGAATAATATGGATGTTGATCCTTTACCTTCTACATCCATGAAGTCTACTCCTTCTCCTTCTCCCTCTGCTAATGAAAGTCTAACTACTAGTAACCATAAGTATAAAAGGAATAAGAAGAGGAAGAGTAAGAAGAAAAGTCACCAACCTTTGCGAGTCATGTTGGAGACCTATGCTTAGCCTCTACAAGTCATGCTAGGAGAGAAAGTCCAGTCACTGCTAGTCATACTAAAATTAGTCCACCAACCTCTGCTAGTCATGTTGGAGTTATGTCAACAGCATCTCTGAGTCATGTTGAAGAAAAGCAATCGACCTATGCTAGTTATGCTGGGAGCATGAAACCAACATCTGCTATTCATGTTGGAGTTATGTCAACCACCTTTGTGAGTCATTTTGAAGACAAGAAACTAGTTGCTACAAGTCATGTTGGGGGAACGAGTCTAGTCATTGCTATTATTGGACAAACAACACCAACCTCAACACCTAGCCACTGCAATTCATGTTTGGGGAAACCCACCAACTATTGCAATTCATGTTGGGGGCATTGATACTGTTGAGAAATATAGACGTATAGGACGTAATCCCAAGTTCCCTTGTAATATTTGCAATGGATATCACCTTACTCATTTGTGTCCTGCTATTGTCATGGTACAAAGAGTGTGGTCCTTGTCTAAAGGCCCTTCTAGTTATAAGTCATCTTTGTTTTCCCAGCAACTTATTCAGTCATTGGTTGATGAAGTGGTCATGTCGATGCAATATTCAGCGACATCACTCTCGTTTTGGGAGGTGATGTGTCTCTTGACCATGTTGTCTCACATATTATTCAACCAGTGGTTGAGGAAGTGCTCGTGCTGATGCAATCTTTGGTCAATCCCACTATTAGTCCCTAAAGTTGCACTTAACTGTGAGAGGGAAAGCTAGGGAATCATCAAGTTATTACAATGGTTTTATGTGTAAATATTGCATTTAGGTTTTGAACTGGTTGAAGGTTGGGTTAAGGATAATGTGAAAAATTTGTCTCAAACATGCAAGAACAAAAACATATCTTAATGGCTTAGTAGATGGTAGTCAATCTAATGGATCAAATGGCAAGAGAAATATAAAGAAAGGGGAAATATGTAAGATTTTAATTTGTCCACTGACACAAGAAACTCTTGATCCTAAATATCATTCAAAACACAAGAGAAAAATAATTGAAAGAAAATATGATTATGATTAAACAATTAGTAATGTTTTCATTGGCTTACTCACAAACAAGAGACATCATATGCATTGCATAAGATTAACATGCATTCAAGTTATTACAATGGTTTTATGTGTAAATTTTGCATTTAGGTTTTGAATTGGTTGAAGGTTGGGTTAAGGATAATGTGAAAAATTTGTCTCAAACATGCAAGAACAAAAACATATCTCAATGGCTTAGTAAATGGTAGTCAATCTAATGGATCAAATGGCAAGAGAAATATAAAGAAAGGGGAAATATGTAAGATTTTAATTTGTCCACTCACACATGAAACTCTTGATCCTAAATATCATTGAAGACACAAGAGACAAATAATTGAAAGAAAATATGATTATGATCAAACAATCAGTAATGTTTTCACTGACTTACTCATAAACAAGAGACATCATATGCATTGCAGAAGATTAACATGCATTCAAGTAGGAAAAAGATAGGAAAATAGATAAGAATTAGAAATCTAACCATCATATTTCCTTTAACATTTAGTACCAGTTGAAATATATGGTTGTCTTTACAATAGAGTGTTGTTCAAAACTGGATAATGTTTCCCAACCCATCCCCCTTCACTTCTCCTTCTACCCTCTTTATATAGAAGGAATACATATTTATCAAGATCCAAAACAAATGGATTTGAAATCCTCCTCATCTATATTTAGTTTCTTGTTTCAAATAATCAAGGAGGAGATCATATCTGATCTCCAAGTCGAATTAATGAGTGGCTTATCAACTGTTGTCCATGAGATTTTTTAGGAAAATAAATCTAGCAAATTCCTGAAAAATAGTGTCTAAAAATCTCTTTGTATCTCCCAAACTATGATAGTTGTGTAAAAATAGAGAGAGTTTTTTGTGAAGGGGCCCATTCCCAACAAAAAAATCATTTGGTTTCTGTTGGCATAGGGGTATACCCAGGGTTCAATGCTTCAACAACGCACCAAAAAATCCCTAATTATCGACCCTTTCAGCAACACCTGCGAAGTGGATGAAGTTTGACCCGAGGTAGAGGTAGGGGGGTTGCAGGACTCAAGTGTCTGCAACCTAGCTGGGACACAGATCTGTGATCACAATACTTAACAAAACACTTAGACAATAATATTCATTAGTCTCTAACTCCTTTATCCACATCGCAAGTTAAAACCCTAATTACAGATCAACGCAATGACAACCAAGATCCAAACATATATAATCATTCAACACATAGCATTAAAGTAGATCTAACATTCATTCACATCATAAAACACTAAGCATCAATTGGATCTATCATACATCTATATTAAGCAATTAAGTACATAAACAACATGAACACCATAGCACAAAGCACATCGAAACATGATAAAAGTGGTTCACCCCAGTGTGGGGCTACGTCCACCCATCTTCTTCTCTTCTTATTAGTCCCTTCCAACCTTCTTACATGCACCAAGCCTCAATGCCAACTCCGCATAGGAAAGGAGATCTGTGCGCACCTCGCCAAATCCTCCTTCCCGAGTTAGGTCCAAGCACAAAGCCTCTACACATTCTATGCACCAAGCACTACAAATCACTTGCACTTAGCTCTGCAAGTTTCAACATACAATATGCACAAATCATTCACAACTATTTGCACTTAACACTCTGGCCTACATATCTTGCACAAATCCCACTTAGATCTACTTCATACATCGCCTAGATACGTATTTATACATTACAAAAGAAGCCTAAACATGGGTAAGACCCATGCGCCGACATCCCATACATGTTACATAATCCCTAATACCTAAAAATCCCGAAAAAGGGGGTGAGATCCTATGATCTCCGCTTCGCCTGGGTGATCTGTCTTCGACCATCTTGTCGAAGTCCCAAAAGTGGTCAATCATGACCAACATTTCCTCATGACCTAGTTAAGGGCCAACAGGCCCCCAACATTGACCTGTGATTTGTCTCGAGTCACTTTGATCTAGGAAACTCTGCTTCAAAGGCCTCGAGCTACCTCGAATTTCTGCTTCGCCAGATCCTCCTGCTTGGTGAAATCTTGAATTATTTGCTCGGTGACAAGTCCTTCCAAGGGACGTTCCACCATGGTGACCACTTGTTCCAGCTTTGCACCTTGTCCCTTGATCTCTTCAAAGAGGGTGCAGGATTTGTCCTGCACTAGCTGGAGTCGTTGGGTCACTTCCATTACTCTACTCTGAATGGTATTGACCTGTTGCTAAAGTTTTTGTTGCTCCTGTGACCTTTTCATATTCTCCACTACGGTAAGAAACTTCAACTGTGCTTGCACTATCGATTCTTGTTGCTTCACCTCTAATCTCCTCAGCTTCAGGTCTTCCACAAGGCGCTCATAGGTATGCACACTTCGGTTAATGAGATGCTTTCATTCTGTAGCCAATGCCTTGATTCTTTCTATTGCGCTCCTGGCAGTTTCTTCCCTCTGATCTCTCACTTCTAGCAGAGTAATCGACACTGCTTGCAGTTCTAGCTCTGGTACTCTTGCTTGAAGTTGTTGAATGGCTTCATCGAGCTTTCCCACTTGGCTATCAGCTGTCTCCTCTTCCATTTGGGCCAATGGTGCAGGAGAATCGCAAGCCAACAAAGTGGAGGACAGCTGGATATGAACCAGCGTGCGTTTTGAGGATGTTTTCAATTTGAAAGGATGAAGCATTAATGTAATATATGGAAAAGATATATTTTATTTTATGGTTTGGAGATTGTAACAAAGATCTTGAGCAGTTTCTCTCATCTATTTATTGGAGGCAATTAATGTAATAAATGTAAAGTAGATGTAGGCTTTAATTTGATTATATAGCTAGAGTAGTAGGAGGGAAAACTCTAGAAAGATCCCTCGTATTTATTGTATTGTATCATGATTCTCAATTGGAAGAGTAGAGTTGTAGAGCAAGAGAGAAGAATAGAGATTGTAAAAATTTGTATGAGAAGATAGTCATTTCTATAGGACCCATGTACATATGCCCTTTGATTAATATAAGCAAGTTTTGATCCAACTTCATGGTGTTTATGAATTCTGTTTACATCTATTGAATGGTATGTTTACAGTTAATTTCAATCTCTGCTATGCATTTGTTTTAATGTGATGTATGTGTATGATTTCATGTTGAATGTATGAAGTCTATGAGGGAGAGAGTATGAGTTTCAATTGTTTCTTTTCTTGAGAATTCCTACAAGGAGTGCATTGAAGGTCCACAAGGAGTGCGTTGATAAGACTCTGAGTTTTAGCTTAGAAAATCTCAGGAGAGATACTGTTGTTCTCATACCAGCAGAAGTGCAAGTATAGCACAGAGCCGTGCAAGGTGTGTGCAGGCTAGTTGAAATCTTAGAATTTTCCAACCCAGTGAGTTGTTGAAGAGAGACTTCCGTGAGGAGTGCGTAGAGTTGGAGAGCACATATAATCAATGATTATTGTGGAGGTCGCAAGGAGTGTGGGAATAATTCCATAGAATCCTTGAATTTGCATCAAGAATTAATTTTAGGAGGGATAGAGACTTCGAAGAGTTCGAAGGAAAGACGAGGTTGAAGTCACCTCGTATAAACCAAGCTTAGGAGGAAGACATAGATTTATTTGGCCAGGAGCATCGATAACTTGAACATACGGTTGAAATTATCAGAGGGAGAACTACCAATTCATCATGGACCATTAGATCCAATGGATCAACGAAGAATTTAAGGCCGAGTGTCTTTCAACACTCGCAAGCTCAGGAGGAATAGTTACCATTATATCTGGATCAACGAGAGCCATTGATATTGTGGTTTCAGATTTTGGCTTTTCGGGAGTCGGAGTGTGGAGAAGGTCGTGACTTGGATATCTTGAGTTCCGAAATCTTGATACATGAAATTCCGATACAATTTGGACTATCATATCGTGGGAAGCTTAGGGTCGTCGATCTGAGGAGAGGAAGTCGTGAGTTCGGACTTCGGGAAAGGGAGAAGAGGTTGCATCGTGAACTCGTGAGTTGTGAAATCCTGATGCACTCGGAGGTGGACCCCAGGACATGACTAAGGTCACATGGTTGAGACATAAGGGAGGAATTAAAGATCCATTAGCCCATTTTAGGGTTTTGGGAGTCGAAGGAGTCAGAGGGACTCACAATAGAAATCATGAAGTTGCAAAACCCAAAACACCTTTTCGGGTAAAGGTCATGGTCACACTGGTTGGTCACGTGGAGCGGAGGTTCATGCCTAGTGCTTGTTCACATAGGCGTAACTTCTAAGAAGGACCTGTGGTTATATGTGCGGAGGTTCTAGTGGGAACTAAAGAGCCATTACGTCTCAAGGAAGTAGAAATATCCAAAGACCGGGAGGTCACGTAGAACTTGCTGAGGTAGGGGTATGCACATCAAGTGGTATCAGAGCTTAGCTTACAATCATTTTTTTCTGTAAGAAAGAGAAGACAAAAGGCAAGTTGTGATTTAAATTCTGTGTGGAACAGATTTAAACAATGTCGCGAAGAAGACGTCAAGATAGACCCATACGTGATCCAACCATGGAAAGAGAAATGAGAGAACTTCGTTCTCGATTGGATGCTATGGAGACAACACAGAGACAAACAACTGATATTGGAGATATCAGTGAGGCTGAAAGCGAAAATGAGGCTAGAGCCGAAGAAGAAGTTGTAGTCGAATATGCTGTAGAGGAACATCTATTCAAAGCTATTGCAAGAATAGGGGCCAGAGAAAAAATGGAAATCCCGATGTATGAAGGCAAGTTAGACATTGAAGAGATGTTAGATTGGTTTAGAGCTCTGGATAAATACTTCAACTATGAGGATATCAGAGAAGATAAGAAAGTAAAACATGTTGTCACTAGACTGAAAGGGCATGCAACACTGTGGTGGGATGAATCGTAGGCCGATAGGTGTTGCAAAGGAAAAAAACGAATCAAAAGATGGGATAGGATGGTCACAAATATGAAAGCCAAGTTTATACCCCGAGATTACAAAATTAATCTGTTTCGAAGAATATAGAATTTGAGATAGAAGGGGATGACAGTGAAGGAATACACTGAGGAATTTTATAGACTCAACATCAAAGCAAGTCATCATGAGAGCGATAATGAAAAAGTCTCCAGATACATGAATGGATTGAGATATGAAATTCAAGATGAGATGAGCATGGTGACAATTAGAAATGTGAAGATGCTTATCAAATTGATTCAAAGGAAGAAGCAAAATTGGCCCAAAAGTAAGGTCAAAGGGGTAGAGGTAGAATTCAGAGCAGAGGTAAAGAAATTTCCTGTGACAAAGTACAGAAGCCCAAGGATGAATAAAAGAAACCTCATAACCACCCAAAAAGGGGTGGAAATTCACAAGGAGGACAATATGCCGATAGGAACACTTTTCCTCGAGCGAGAGGAAGAGGAAGAGGCAGGGGTGGTGAAATAAAGTGTTTTGTTTGTGGAAAGATAGGACACAAGTCTTTTGAATGTCCTGATAGAAAAATGGATGGAGGAGGCGAAGCTCACATTTTAGAAGTGCAAAGGTGAAATGTTGAGGTAGAAGATGTAGAAGGCGGAAGATCCTTAATGATGAGGAAAATTCTCTTGAAGCCAGAAAAGGAGATAGAGAATCCAGTCCAAAGAAATAGTTTGTTTAGAACTCCTTGCAATACCAAGGATTGGGTATGCAAGGTGATAGTGGACAGTGGAAGTAAAGATAATCTAGTATCCACAAAAATGGTGGAGAAGATGGAATTGGAGACAGTTGCACATTTGAGCCCATACTAGGTTTCGTGGTTGCAAAAAGGACATCAGGTAACAATCAAAAAACAATGTTTAGTTGAATTTAAGATAGGGGGTTACATAGACGAGATCTTATGTGATGTTAATCCCATGGATGTTTTTCATCTTTTGTTGGGGAGACTGTGGAAATATGACATGTTGTTAATGATGGGAGAAAGAACACATACACCTTAGAGAAGAATGGAAGGATGCATATGTTGCTGCCAATTGAAGACAAGAAGGTGAAATAAGAAACAAGCAACACTATACTTCTCATGAGTGGGAAGAAACTTCTAGATGAATTCAATAAGGATGAAGAAATGCAGTTTGTTGTGGTGAGAAAACCTAGAGTCATCTTGACTAGTACTTCAATAAGTGATCTACTGGAGGAAGTTCAGGAAATGATGGAGAATTTTGATGATATAGTGGTGGACGATTTACCTTGTTCATTGCCACCCATCATAAGTATAATCCATCACATTGACCTTATACCAGGAGAAAGTTTACCAAAAAAAGAAGCCTACAGATTGACACCGCAAGAGAATGAAGAGGTCAAGAATAAAGTCCAAGGTTTGATTGAAAAAGGGTTGATCAGAGAAATCTTGATTCCATGCACTGTCTCAATAATGTTAAGTTCGAAGAAGGATGGTGGATGGAGAATGTGTACAGACTCGAGGGCTATAAACAAAATCACCATCAGGTATAGATTTCCTTTACTGAGGATGGATAACTTGATGGATTGCTTGAGTGGAGAATTGTTTTTTTCAAAAATTGATTTGAAAAGAGGATATCATTAGATTAGAATGAGGGAAGGTGATGA
>JASDQU011029623.1:19539-31172 GCA_032191745.1 Picea mariana
GTTTATTGTAAAAAATCCTTCAGAGCCTCATTGTAATCATCTTCTTGCGAATGCGAGTAGCCGTCACATCTCTTCTCAAAGATAAGCTGACACCATTCTAGCGAGTCTTTCACTTTGTATTTTTACAGTCTCTGTACATTTATTCCATTAATAGAAATCATGTATTACTGTATATTTGTGTTTATAGTTGCATCTCAGATACATTTATTTTATATTATTGAATATATGCGATATCTCTTTGCATTTCTTTATTATATCTTCGCTTCATTTCATGCCGAAAATAATCCGGATCATGACGACCCAGAGTTTCCCCAACTCACTTGAGAAATTCAGCATCAACGAAAGATAAAGGTGGTGAAAATAGTTTGGAAATTAAAATTATCCAAGTACCGACCTTCATCGACGTCGGCCGATGAAAGCGATTCTTTCCCACAAACAACCTCAGGAAGGATTTCGCCGAAGGCCGATCCATTCGGTTTCGGTAGAAAAAAGGTAATAGTAAGCACCGTGCCAAAGTAAGGAGCAACATCGACGACCTCTGACCTCGATATTTTTTAGGCGTCAAAGACATTACAATGTGTTAACCTATGAATAAAAATAAACTTTACCTTTTTCCAATACCACCCGATGTTGGCACCCGTAGTATCTAGTTTTAGTATTTTCGACATGAGCGAGGTCCCAAGTAAGATCCTTATTTATCAATGAATGCCTCTTATAGCTAAATGTTTCTAATGATCCGAGGTCAATAATGCCACATAAGCATCAATTGATACCAAAATGTTTACAAAAGGAAACATATCAACAAACCCACAATGCCACAATAACGATTACAAGATATAATAATTTGTGCAAGCTAATGATTTATGATGAGAAAAAATAATCAATTTTTCCCTTTGCATCCATAAGAAAGCATAATACATTCAAAATACTCCCGATACTTAGTATTAAAGGAGTCCCACCAAATCCGCGTCACATACAACTAAGCCATGCCAACACCACGACCAACCGGCTCGGTGGCAGTAAAAGGACGAATTTCTTTACAACAGAAGACAAAAAGGGGATTTTGTCCAAGCATCACCTAGGAGAAGTGCAAGGCACAAGATCTCCCACTATGCCTGTCCCTGAGTTACTACTTATGCCTTGCACTATGTTCTTCTCCCCCGCCGTTCGTTGCGCCTCACGCAACTGCACAATCGTATCTTGTGCTTCCCAAAGCCGCCTGTGCAGCCAAACCATTCTTCCTAAGCGACTCGACGATGACAATATCTCCTGATATTTCATTGCTAACTGATGCCACAACTCTCTTTTCTCTTGGTAGAGTTTGACTATCATCAGTTTATCCCATTCTAACTGTTGAGAAGAACTCTTGTCAGGAGAACCCGGTGCTCTTTCACCTCCTTTTCCCCTTCGACCTCTCCTACTAGTAGTCCCAACTAGCACCGACCAGTGGGTAAACTTCATGGGCTCCTCAATGACTGAACGTACACCTAGCTTAGCCGAGAGGTGGTCCTCCTTCCCCTTTTTCATACCCTTTTTGGGCCTCCCTCTTCCCTACGGTTTCGTTTCCTGAGGTAACATGGTTCCTGTCATACCTCTGTTAGACATATCATTTTCCACCCCGAACTTCGCAGGAGATGATAACACCATCTCCATGCCAAGATCTTCACCCCTTGTTGGACTTACAAGAACATGGGAGGATAACAAAAAAGAATCCCAGGCACACTGGGGCTCGAGCCTGGCACTCCGACTACTCCGCATACCCCGCCCCCTGTTGAAAGGGGATACCATTATGAAACAACGTGAAAACTCAGGCGTCCGCAGAGGATGGGGAACATCTATACAGGACTTCACCCAGACAAATTCACCATACCAAAACTCACGAGAATGTAAGCTCGGCATGAGTGTAAGTTTTCCCCAAAACTCCCCGAATTTATAGAAAAAATAGAGGAGCAAAATAGAGCATGCCAATAAAACACTCACACCCCGTGACATGGTGATTAAAGACTCGATGCACCATATCTATTCGATGGATGCAATCCAAAGCATGTAAACGCTGCCAAACAGAGTTTTAGGTAACGTCTGGTATGATCCTCCCGACCTTGCTCCAGACCTCCGTTATTCGACTAATGATGTTTTACACGCTTGATAATATTGATTCTGGAAGAATTTAACGGATTTCCTTTTATGGTGTCTGATCCTTTGGGAAGTATACACGTGCACACTCGCCTTCGACATCTCTTTTAGGCACCAAAGGGAGAATAATTAATATGACTATTTAAAATGTTCATAATGTTGTACTTGATTTTCCACCCCATGATGCGCTGACATAATTCCATTTAACCAAAAGAGCGACAGCTTCATCCAGGTCATCAAAAGTCATTCGAAGGAGTGATTGAGATCAAGTAAGTATTAAATGACTGAAACTAGTGGGCTACATAGGTATGTACTAGTATTTTCAATTTATTTACGTCTTATCACAAATTTCTTTGAAATTGATAAATTTTGTCATCTTAATTGTAGGAAATAAACCTCCCTGATTATCGAAAAAAGTTCATCCTATGATTTCGCTGAAGGGTTTGAAAAGAACACCGAAGTTGAATCATTAGCGCAATAAAGATTTCTGGGCTCTCCGAGTGAGGCATCCCCGATCAGTTATCGACTCAATACACCCACCGAACGAGACTTACTGTGGGATGAAAGATGTAAGAAGATAACTGATACGAAGCTAAGACGAGTACAATTGTTCATAAAATACCCAATCAAAGCTCAGACTATGTTGTAACTATTAAAATCTAGTTTGATGAAGTTTTGAACGCATGTAGTCAATATCAGAGGAGTATACGTAGCCCTAATGGAGCAATGCAAAGTCCCATGGGCTCAAACATGTGAAGATCTATTGGCCTGAGTATGAAAGAAGTCACCCTTTTCAAGAAATATATTGGATGGACTGTCCAAGAAACTGTTGGATGACCATGCCACGTGGCAATTTTTTTTTGGTCCGAACTGTATTTAGCTGTTAATTTTAGTTGAATTTTAGATTATAAATAGAGACATCGACCGATTAGTCAAGGGTCGATGGTTGTTGTAAGAACTATTTATTTTTTGGTTTGTTGATAATTATTTTGAGACTGCTATGAATTGAGAAGTCCTTCTGGACCAAAGACAAGTTATTTTCATTATATGTATGTGATTGGATTTGGAGAATAATTACTTCCTATCATGTTCCAAGAATGATGCAGTAAATAAGTAAGAGTAATCGATTCTGTTGTCAAGTTATCTGGTGCAATGTTTTGATGTTCTTCACTTTAACGATGAAGATAAATCGTTGTGTTGTTATGTAATGAATGTTATGGTAGATGAATTATTTTTATTGCCATGATCTTGGTTACATATGTGTTTTTCTTTCTGTTAGTTAGATTCTCAGGTAGTAATTGGATGCTAATTTGGTTAATGTATTATTACTAGGCCCTTTGGTATAGAATTATTGTCTGCACGTTTGAGCTGCAGGTTATCCCAAGCTCATCCCCTTCCCAGTAGTTGAAATTCAATCCTGTTGATTTCCAAGTTGGATTATGCTGGCTTGCGTCTCTCAGACCAACCCCACTCAAAAGAAAATACAAAAAATAACAGTCCTACCTGAAGGGAGAACCTTCACAAGAAAACACAAAGCTCATCGATAAATTGGTTGGATCACGAGATCTGGAGAACCATTCCATCTCAAATGATGCAGAGTCTAATTGGGCCTCGGGGGTAGGTTTGGTTCCTACTTTTGAATCAAAGGATTTGTTTCACAACCACCATGACCCCTCTCAAAGTTGAATTGTTCCATCTCTCATGGCTGAATATATAACTTACATAATATTTTGAATAGTCTATAGATTTGTTACGGTCCACATGCATGGATAGTCATTCAATAGATAACCCACTCTTATTGAGTACTCCCAAAATGGGTAACTCACCCAAGTCCCAGGAATAACCTTTTCACCCTGAAATACCCTACGCCCTCCCTGACGAGGAAGTGAATCAATTCAGGAGAATCACCAGAGCCTATGCCCGATAGATTGGCATGTTTTCCTTAACTCCCATCCTCCCTCGGAGAAAAAAACAAAGCAGATCGGTGGTTAGCACTCCCGATGAAGATTTTTTACACTCCATTGAAGACTTAATAGACTTCACGATCACCGAAATCCAAGATCCACTTGATCTCATCCTCGAAACGCCAGCTGACGATATCCCCGAGCCTGACGACTTTTCGGAAGAAGAAGAGCTTGACTCCGAATCTAAAAATATGGAAGGGAACAATGGTCATGAGGAGGAAAGAGAAGTTCCACTTCAAGACAACCAACCTTGGTTGGTTGGAGATGCCGTGGCCATCCTTGGACGAGTACACAATCTTCCCCGGCACCTGAAAAAGTTGCTTCCCATGTATGAATCTGAAACTTCAGGCTTACCTGAAGACCATATCAAGAAATTCATACTTGTGATCAGACTTATGAATGTTCAACATGAAGACATAGTATGTATACTTTTTCCCTACACGTTTGAAAACTCTGCTTCCACGTGGTATTTTAATTTGCCGGTAGGATCTATAACTAGATGGACGAAATTCCAAAAGGATTTTCTAGACAAATTTTTGGAAGAAACTCCTACAAGAGCCCTGATGGATGAGTTGTTCACAACCACCATGACCCCAAAATAAAGGGTCAAGGATTTCAATCAAATATTCAAAACCATCTTAAACAAATTCCAGCCCGCGACGAAACCCACTCAAGAATTGCAGATTGAGGTTTATGCCAATGTGCTTCTGGCTTCTATTTCAATGTTCGTTAAAAGAGCCGCCCAACAAACCCTCATGGAGAATTTCGAAGAGGCCAAGACGATATAATTTCATATGAAAGGTTGTAAAGAAGGCCAATCCTCTCTAGTAAGAAAATAAAGTCAAACCCCTCCTAAGAGAGGACTCCTTTTGACTAGACTACTGGGGAAACTGGATGAACAGGCTCCCGATAAAGTTAATGGAGATATAGAAGATCTACAGGGCATGGTCAAGAAACTATCAAATGAGATTATAGACATGAAAATAAGCGTAGGGGAAGGAAACCAAGGACAAAGACACTATAAGCCTTTGTTTAAAAGAAACCAGCCTTTCAAAGCAATTGAGCCTCCCCCAACCAACCTAAGCATTGACCTAGGGAATGTCACGTCTAATTTTTTCTGCACCTATCACTATGAGAACCATTCTGAAAGAGAATGCCCTTAATGGGTCCACACCATGAATTTAATGGGAATTCATTTTATGGATGAAGTCTCATTGACCAAACAGTCAAGCAGTTCAGCCATTAATATTGTCGATCAGGAAGAAGCTGACCCACCATGAGACACAACCATGTTGATATGGGATCCCAACGTAATCACTTCTTTGGATGATCTATTTGAGTCTCAATAACAACCCATGGAAGTTTCAATAGGACAGACGCATATTAAAGGTTGACCCGGCTAAAAAAATGCCGACGCCGCCCAAGCCCTGCAAGGTAAGTTAACTCCCGATCGCCCAAAAATACCTTTCTCTCCTGGCGAAAAGCCTATAAGCATCCATACCAAGGAATTTCCCAAGTTGTATTATAGCATAGTCGAACATTTGAAAAAGATGAAGGCTAATATATCGGTTATGGATATATGTAGGATTCCTCAGCAGAAAGACTTTATGTTGCAAGATTTGAGCTCAGTAGAAGACCCAACTACAAGCAACGGCCAAAAGAAATATCTATCCTCTACATATTTGGCAAGCAAGGCAACCATAAATACTTACGCAGAAGGCAAGAAGGAAAATCCTTTTGTACCACCTTTCCTTTTAACGTTCAAAGTTTTTAACAAGAATCTTCACAATTGCTTGGTAGATTTTGGGGCATCCTGTAATGTAATTCCCTTGGCCATTTGTAAGAAATTGGGTGATGTCCCTCTCAAAAGTGATAATCATGTCATACAACTCGACATAACCAAATACAAAGTTATGGGAGAACTCAAATATGTAATGATCAAGATAGCGACACATCCTAATTTCATGCAAATAATTGACATGATTGTAGTAGATATCCTAGAGGCATATGGACTACTACTGAGTCGTGACTGGTCCGAAAATATGAATGGATATTTTAGTATGGAATGGGCACACCTTTGGTTACCTCTAAAGGGATACAAGAGCATGATCATAATCGACAGAGAAAGATATCTGAAGCATATGATCACCGACCTAGAAACCCCGAATGAACCCACATCTACCGATTTCCCGTTATTGGGCAATTACTCCTGTGATTCCCACTTCAGGGACTTTTCTCCTCTAATGTACGTTGTTCCTCTTACCCAAAACTCCAAAATAATATTTCAAGAGGAACCACCGACGCCGATAGAGAACGCTCTCTTTTGCCAAAATCATGCGATCGAGCTTACGGGACGAGAGATCAGTAAGAAAGAAATAGATATAGAATGAAGAAAGGGCGATTACCTTCCACAGATTTGGACCCTCTACTTTGATGGATATAAATCACAATAAGGGTCAGGATAAGGGTGTATCCTTATCAATCCTAAAGGACGATGTTATTTCCTATCCTGCAGGCTAGAATTCGAATGTACCAACAACACTGCCGAGTATGAAGATCTAGTGCAAGGATTAAAGAAAGCCATCGATCTGGGTGTAAAGGAGTTGAAGGTTTTCGGGGATTCTGAGATCATTTTTATACAAGTAAGGAATAATATTCATTGTAATTCAACTCATCTTAAGAATTAACAGCAGGAGGTGCATAGGCTAATAGAGCACTTTGACGCTTTCAATATCACCGCAATCCCGAGAGCAAAGAATGTTCTTGCTGACTCCTTGGACACAAATGATTTCTGACTGTTGCCTTTAAAATATTATGAAGCCTCCTGATTCATTGTGGAGATGTTCTACAAACTATCAGTACCAAACAATATTTCCAATTGGAAAGTCTTCGAAGGTGACGAGCAAATCATAAACTTCTTGACCAACCAAGACAACTTCAAATACCTAGCCATAGATGATGAAGAAATATGAGAGAAAACAACTGAAACTAATCCCAAAATAGGACAAGATGTTGGAAAGATGAAGGCTCACACAATCCCAAAGGGGGTAGCTAATATATAAAGTTTGTTTGATCTAAAGGATCGTTTTAAAGAACCCAAAAACGTGAAGACTGGTAGCTCTTGCCCCCTCCATGAAACTGTGAATATTGGGACTCCTGAGAACCCGAAGAATGTTAATCTTGGAAAAACTATGTCTAAGGAAGAGATGAAATCCTACCTCAAATTATTTAGACAATACTAGAATGTCTTCGCATGGTCCTACAAAGATTTGAAAACGTAAGATATCTGCATTATTCAACACACCATCCCGTTGAAACTCGAAATGAAACCTTTCCAGGAAAATATATGGAAGTATGATTCATGCCTAGAGCCTCTCATGTACCAAGAATTAAGGAAGCTTCTAGATGCAAGGATAATTTTTCAGGTCAGGAATTCTGCTTGGGTGGAAAACCTCATTCCGGTAAGGAAAAAGTCGGGTGAAATTCGACTATGCGTAGATTTTCGAAACCTCAATAGATCTTCAGAGAAGGACAATTATCCAATCCCATCGATGGAGAAACTCGTGTAGACCGTGTCGGGCTCAAAGATTTTTTCCTTACTAGACGGTTTCTCAAGCTACAACCAAGTGTTGGTTTTGGAGGAAGACCGTTTAAAGACCACCTTCCGAACCAAATGGGGAACCTTTGTTTGTAAACACATGCCTTTTGGGTTAATCAATGCAGGAGAAACCTTCCAAAGGGCCATGGACATGGCTTTCCAGGGGCTTATCAATAGGTGCATGGTAGTATATTTATATGACGTAACAATGTATTTGAAGAATAGGGAAGAACACATCCAACACTTAACTCTAATTTTCGAAAGGTGCCGAAAATACGGTATATCGCTAAATCCTAAGAAAACCATCTTCGGTGTCGAGGAAGGTAAGTTGTTAGGTCATATTATATCTCAAGCAGGTATCTGCATAGATCCAGAACGAATTAAGGTCATAGCTCAACTCCCGCTACCCCATAACAAGAAATCCATGCAGTCCTTTTTTGGACAAATCAACTTTGTGAGGAAATTCACCCCCGATTTCGCCGAAACTATCAAACCCTTGAAAAATATGATTTGCAAGGATGCTGATTTCAAGTGGGATGATGAGAGAAAAGATGATTTTAACAATATCAAAGCCTCCATATCTTGGGCTCCCGCTGAGTCTCGATTTTAACAGAGACTTTTCCCTTTATACTTTCGCTTTTGACCAATCGCTAGCGGTGGTTTTGACCCAGAAAGATGATGACAACAACGAATCCCCAGTTTCCTTTATGAGTACTAATCTTCAAGGAGCCGAGCTCAATTATCCTACCATAGATAAATAAGACTACGCAGTCTACAAGGAAGTAAAGCATTTCAGGTCCTACATTCTCAAAAATCACACTAAGGTGATTGTGTCACACCCTGTGGTCCGATCCCTGTTTACCCAACAAGAAATGGGGGAAAGAAGGGGGAATTGGATGGAAGTGGCCCATGAATTTGATCTATATATAAAACTTGCAAAGCTAGTAAAAGGACAAGGTTTGTGTAAGCTCACAGTCGAAGCCCAGGATCAAGTAAATGAAGATTTCGGGTGGGAAAATGAAATGGCACTATGGTGCAACGAAGTAGCATACATCTCCCCAACACAAAACTCCTGGTACAAGGATTTGACTTATCTTTTTCATCATGGGGCTTGTCTCGAGAACCTCAACCCTAAGGAAAGGAGAGCCCTAAGATTGAAATCTGCATAGTATCGTCTTATAAATTCAGTACTCTTCCGGATCAACTATGATGGGGTTTTATTGAGATGTCTCGAACGAGAAGACATCGACAAGGTGTTGACGGAACTCCATGATGGTCCCTCCAGAGGACACTTTGTAGGAAACAATACCGCCCATAATATTCTGAGAGTTGGATGCTACTGGCTCACTTTGTTTAAAGGTTCTCACACTCACGCTAGGAACTGTAAGACTTGTCAATTAAGTGCCAGAAAGGAGAAAAGGGAAGCAATCGCACTTCAGCCCGTGACTGTCTCCAGGCCTTTTGAGCAGTGGTGGTTGGATATCTTAGGAGAAATTACTCCTAGTTATTCAAAACTCCACAAGTACATTCTTATTGCTACTGACTATTTCACCAGATGGGTAGAGGCCATTCCTCTGACTCATGTAAACGAGAAGGTAGTAATCCAATTTATAGAACAACAACTGATCACAAAGTTTGGCATCCCCTCTCTTCTAGTCTTTGATAATGCAGTCTACTTTTCTTCTACCCTATTGACTGAGTTTTCTCTGGATAAAGGAATTATTATCAAGTACTCTGCAAATTACTACCCACAGGGAAACGATGTGCCAAAATCAACTAATAAAAACATGGTAAGGATACTAAAAAAGATGGTTATAGATAACCAGAGAAATTGGCATAATCAACTTCATAATTCCCTATGGGCCAATAGGGTCACACCCAAAGAAGCCATAGGAAATTCCCCATACTTATTATTCTACGGGAAAGAAGTTATCCTCCCAAACGGGCTCTATCTTCCATCTCTTCAGTTGGCCCAAGAATCCCAGGAAGAAACTTCGTCAGCCATGCAACAGAGAATTGACACTCTGCTCATGTTGGAGGAAGAGAGAGAAACGGATAAGTCAAAACTCATGGCTCACCAAAAGATAGTGAAACGATGGTTTGATAAGAATAAGGCTAAAGAAAAGGCCTTTGAGGTAAGAGACTTAGTGCTTAAGTGGGACAAATAAAACGAACCTAAGGGAAAACACTCTAAGTTTCAAAGCCTATGGCTTGGACCCTTCCAAGTAGCTGAGAGGATCGGGGTAGGTACCTATCGATTGCAAAACCGAAGGGGGAAACTTGACGCCCTACCAGTAAATGTCCAAGCCGTAAAACGATACTTTCATTGAATAAATAAAATAATAATAATAATAATAATAATAATAAATAAAATAATAATAATAATAATAATAATAAATAAATATATTGTAATATATGTAGATATAAATAAATTGGGTGTGGGAAGCAAAGAGGAATCAAAGATTTTTCATTCCCCAGTGAATCTTCATTTGTTGAGAACTCAACGCACCCTAAAAAATCTATGAACATTTTCTTTTTTGGGTACCACTCAATCTTCTTCGTCCACTGTCTGCATGAGTCGGCGACCTAGAGTTTCCCTGACTCACTTGAGAAATTAGGCATCGGTGAAAGATAAAGGTGGTGAACATCATTTGCAAAGTCAAAGTAGCCGAGTACTGACCTTCATCGGTGTCGGCCAATGAAAGTGTTTCTTTCCCATGAACAACCTTAGGAAGGATTTTGCTGAAGGCCGATCCATTCGGTTTCGGCAGAAAAAAAGGTAATAGTAATCACCACACCAAATTAAGGAGAAACATTGTCGACCTACGACCCCGATATTTTTTAGGCGTCAAAGACATTATAATGTGTCAACCTGCGAATAAAAAAAACTTTACCTTTTTCCAATAACACCCGATGTCGGCACCCATAGTATCTAGTTTTACTATTTTCGATGCGAGCGAGGTCCCAAGTAAGATCCTTATTTATCGATGAATTCCTTTTATAGATAAATCTTTCTAATGATCCGGGGTCAATAATGCCATGTAAGCATCAATTGATACCAGAAAGTTTACAAAAGGAAACATATCAACAAACCCATAGTGCCACAATAACGATTACAAGATCTAATAATTTGTGTAACCTAATGATTTATGATGATAAAACACAGTCAATTTTCTCCTTTGCATCCATAAGAAAGCATAATACATTCAAAATACTCCCGATACTTAGTATTAAAGGGGTCTCGCCAAATCCATGTCACATAAAACTAAGCAATGTCAACACCATGACCAACCGACCCGGTGGCAGTAAAAGGACAAATTTCTTTACAACATAAGAGAAAAAGGGGATTTTATCCAAGCATCACCCAGGAGAAATGCAAGAAACAAGATCACCCACTATGCCTTTCCCTGAGTTACTACTTACGCCTTGCACTATTTTCTTCTCTCCCATCGTCCGTTGTGCCTCATGCAGCTATACAATTGTATCTTGTGCTTCCCAAAGCCACCTCTACAACCAAACCATGCTTCCTACTGTTATTGGATAAATCTGTAAGTGTGGACACAAACCGATCTCCCTAGATCCACCTGGATCTAGAACAAAGCAAAACAGAATATGACTCTTTCCCTAGATTTTAACCATTGAATGAACTAGGAGGTAAGAACAAGTTACATACCTTATGATCATCTCCTATGGTCTTTGTTGCTCCTGCTTCGTTCCAGTGCTCTCGTGCAACGAAGACCAAGACAACACAAACCAACCAAAGTGAAGAAAGCTCAATCTATTCAACAGTCAATCTATGTATATGATCAAGGAATTATACAATAAAGTAGAACTAACTTTATGGGAAAGGAACATATTACTGTATCATATTAAATGTGAAAGAGAGATTACAACCATGGCCTTGATGTCGTAAGGTCCCTTCCAACTGTCCTTTGTTC
>JASDQU011029623.1:33219-47235 GCA_032191745.1 Picea mariana
TTCCTTGTGTCCTCATCATGAATTTCATGGGATGCATTTTCACTTTCAGGTGTCTTCTCTGTTTCGAAATTTTTCAATACTTCCATGATCTCCCCTTTTAAACCATCCATCTTAGTATCCCACATAGCTTCCATTGAATCCATCTTCTTTTGTAGCTCATTTATGTCCCTACACATTTCTTCACCTTCATCAAGAGTCCAAGCAGGATTTTGTGGAGGCTTATTTGGTGTAGAAGTTCCCTTTTTTGGTGGCATATTGGCCAAGTATCACTTTTGAACCTTGATTTTGAGGTGGTTCTGCTAGACAATATTTCTTCTGCTCTATCTCCCAAATTTCATCCCTTCTGGGTATGAAACTTTATTTTATGTAGTTCTCTGATATTTCTTCTATGCAATGCCATAGGTCTGATCAAAATTGGATGTGCCAAGTGGAATTTACAGTAACTTCCCCACAACTTGATGATTTTTGGCCTTTCCAGGAGATCTCACTTGTATAGCGTGCCCCGCACAAAATAATTGATATAAAATTTTGAAACTTGCATCAGAAATACCATAGACTGTTCATGATCTAATGAAACCAGACCCAGTCAATTTGGATACTCTAGGAAGAAGTTATGATTGTTTTACCTGGAACACCTTCTTGAGACTAGTCAGATACCCTATCTTACACAAGGTGTATCTACAAATTTAAGATGACCCAGAAGATGAAATTTTTACCACAAATACCTTACTAATTTCTTTAAATACCCTTCAGATTTCAGGTTTTGAAATGTTACAAAAAAGTTTTTATATCGAAAATTCCACAATGGCTCAGTTCAGGAATCTCATGGATGATTTTAGGGGCTAAATTTCGCTCATGGGATAATTTTCCATGGTTTTTCCAAAAATGAGATTCGCTATTTTAAAAATTATTCGCTCTAATTCTATAGGATAAAATTATTTTACCTTAAAAATCGCCAAAATTTTATAAAAACTATATAAAATTCTTATAAATTTGAATATTTTTACAAAAATATCGCTAAACATTTATAGTTGGCATATGAAGGATTAGTAAAATTCGCCAAGGTTTCTACATTTAAAAAAAAAAATCCATCCTTAAAATCATCCCTATTCAGGATGATTCCAGAACCCTATCTTGTACAGGTTGTATCTCCGAAAGTATAAGGCCCCAGGAGATAAATGTTGACCCCAACGTACCTTGATCTGTATACTAAATATCCTCCAAGCCATTCCTTCTGAAACGTTGTAGAAAAAAAGTTATAGCAAAAATTCCAAGGTATCTCAGATGTAGCAGCGAAACCCCAAGACCTTGAGCTCTGATTACTTTCACTTTTTATCCCTTTGAACTGAAGTAGAGATTACTTTCTGGAATGAAGTGGTTGTATTCTTTCTTGATATAACAGGCTCTCCCACGACAGACTTTTCTGTCACTGATTTCACAATGAGCTGAGAAAAGTTGGGCACAACAGTGTCTTCTTTGCTTTCTAATGCCACATCTTTCTTTGATTTTCTGCTTGAGATTTCACCATGTGTCCCTGCCTCCTATGTCTTGACTGACTTGGCTTTCTCTCGAGCGAAACTCTGTTGGAGCAACCATTTCCAACTACCCCCATGTGTTTTTAGAGCATGAACAACCAAAAATTTTATTAAACCGTGATGATGAAGACTGGTCCTGGGCTTCTTAGAGACTAACCTCATCCCTCTTGTCATTTTCATTAGACTCATCCATAAAAAATGGGGGAAATTTATTTGCGGTCCTCCCTCAAAATGAGACAAAAGATTTAAATGATAAATGAAAGTCACGACATACCTTCCTTCATAAGTGAGGAATTTCTGTAGACTTATAAGCATTGTCCAGTACTTTTATTTGATATAGCTTCGAGGGACGCCCTTGGTCCAATCGGCGTCGTGATGTTCTGGTTTGAGGAATTGTTGATAGAGGTTTTTGTCCACGATTACTCTTTTGAAGTAGCTTTCTCCAATCATCGGGAGACTGGTAGATTCTGCTATAGTAGCCTCTGTAATTTTTAACTTTACGTCCCCAAGCTGCACATTCTCTCCATCATATGTTTGTGCAAAACTGAGAGAAATTCTTTCATGATGGCCCCTGAATTTCTCCAAGAACGGTACCCAACCTGCATGTTCATATTTTTCCTTACAAGCCTGATGTTCTATGGTTTCTTTGTATATTTGAAATATTGACTCATGTTTATCGACCCCCATATTATCTTAAGCAGTTCTTTTGGGTGGATAAGGCACAAAAGGTCGAGGATAAGTACTGGATGATAGAGTATCGGTGGGGAGAAACACATACAGGATACGAAGGTATAGGGTGTCTGTAGATAGTATGATAACAAGGATAAATAATGCTCATTTTGATGGCGGAGCCATTAGAGGAGAATTTATGAATAGAAGTGTGGATTACAATGGTCACGTCTATCCTCATGATGATATGGTGAGGTAAGTCGGATCTACGAATCGGTTTCCAGATTCGTGGGAAGCTTGGTGACGGACGACATTTACAAAAGAAGGTGGTCGTTATGATCGAGACTTGTGTATATGAAATCGACTGGGATCATTACTAGATATGTTGACATTCATGGTGCACGTAATCTCATATAGTATGACATCTAATCATGGGGTTTATTTATCAGATAGACAGTGGGAGTTTGATCCAATAAAAGACATCGCGTTTTTGTATTTGTTGTTTCGTAGGACACTTCCTTCTTACAGTATGGGATCCCAGGATTCTACAGAGATTCGTGACAAAAAAGGGGTACGTCATGATCCAATAGCAATCAGATGTTCTAAACACATATTTAGTCTAATTCCTTTAAATAATATGAAGAAAAATGTAGAATATGTATGTCCCCGCACTAATAATTTGACAGCGACTTAGAAACATGATGAGAGTTACCCGTTATATTCTTACCAGTATTGGATCAATTAAGTACTAGATCACCTATGTGTAGATTTTTCAATTGGTACGGGATCACCTGAGTGTTCTGATCACCTATGTGTAAGACTTGCAGTTGGTACAGGATCACCTGCATGTAAAATTGCAGTTGGTACCGGATCACCTGTGTGCAAAATTACAGTCGGTACCGGATCACCTGTGTGCAAAATTGCAATCGGTACCAGAATAGCTCACGAACCCTTCTTTTATACTGAATATGACCTGGTACCGTATAAGCACAGTGAGATGATTTCTTGGTTATTCATACACAGAGATGATCAGATGAGCACAAAAATGAACTTTCTTGAGCTTAAGAAACTTGATATTGATTCTGGTGATAGTGATTTACAGAAATAGCTTGTGTTCTATGGTCAAATCTGTCTGAAAAATCATGAAGTTGCCAAATTTTATAGAGAAATAATGAAGGAAAGCTCTATACAGGAGGGTATTCTCTAAAGACCAGTAACTGAGATGACAAAACTCCTTTTCTTCTGGAACCAAGATAACCATACTTTTGCTGGCATTTCCTCTTTTATTACAATATGATAATAATCCTAACTACTACTTTTCTGTGGATTTTTATCGATCCCAGATTAGTTAATGCTCGCTGGTATTTTCAGTTTTATAGAGTCTGAAAAACTTAAAGGAAACTCTCTACACTGTCCCATGGATTTTTGTCGAGCCCGGGCCAGTTCCTGCTCGCCGGTGTTTTCAATTTTAAAGAGTTTGAAAAACTTAAAGAAGACTCTCTATACTGTCCCGTGGATTTTTATCGAGCTTGGGCCAGTTCCTGCTCACTGGTGTTTTCAATTTTAAAGAGTCCGAAAAACTTAAAGAAGACTCTTTCTGGTAGCTGTCCTCCTTATTTGTTTATCTACATGGGAACACCACCAATTTTCTTTTGTCTTTGTTAGTCAAAAATAAAGAAAAACTTCATCTCATGACACACCTATGTACAGAAAAATAATTTATACAATTTGAACTTACTATGGTAGGTCAACAGGAGGGAAAACCCTCTCGCTTACGAGTTGCATTTCAGCAGTCCGAAGAACGTTTTTGACGAAATCTTCCTTTGACAGTGGTTTGTGATAAACCTTCAGCCGATGTCCATTTACAACTAGGGAAGTCTAATTTTCATCAATAGTTTTTATCCTTATTGCACCATTGTCATATACTGTATCAACCTCATAGGGCCCCATCCATCTGGTAGACAATTTTCCCTTGAAAATTTTAAATTTGCTATCATAGAGGAGGGCCCAATCACCTGACTAGAAGGACTTATGTTTAATGTACTTGTCGTGCCATCTGGTCCTTTGTTCTTGTTTCAGGGTGGTTCTTTGTAGAGCATCTTGTCTTATCTCATCAAGTTCGTTTAATTGTAGTAGCCTCTATTTTTTAGCTTCATCCAGGTCCATTCCTAATTGCATGGCAGTTCTGAAGGTCTTTACCTGAAACTCTATGGACAATAGTACCTTCTTCCCATATACCAACTCATATGGTGTATGGCCTGTTGTATTTCTCCAAATTGTCCTATAGGCCCACAAGGCTTCAGGTAACCTATCAGCATAGTCTTTGTGGTGTAGCTGAATAGTTTTGGTGAGGATAGCCTCTATCACTTTGTTGGTCGATTCTACTTGGCCATTGGCTTGAGGGTGATAGGGTGAAGACTTTCTATGTCTGATATTGTATTGTTTGGTAAGGGCCTTAACCAAATTTGAGGTGAATTGTGTTCCTTGATCAGTGACTATCTCCCGAGGTACCCCAAAATGAGTGAAAATTTCCTCAAAGAGAAAATCTAGAATGAATTTTTCATTGGCTGAATACAGGGCCTTGGCTTCTACCTATTTTGTTACATAGTCTGTGCAAACTAATATGTACTTTTTCTTCCAATGCATGGGATTGATAGGTCCTACAAAGTCTAAAGCCCATTTTTCAAAGGGTTTGATTACTACTTGGGCTTGGAGTGGCATTTCAACGGCTAATGTAGGTCTTCCCATCCTTTGGCAATCATCACAGCTGAGCATGTATTTCTTTGCATCCTTAAAAATGGTCGGCTAATAATAGCCTGATTGTAAAATTTTGTAAGTTGTTCTTTTTTCGGCAAAGTGGTAACCACATGGGCCGTCATGACAAGCTTTGAGGATATCCTGCATTTCTTCTTCCCTGACACATCTCCTGATTACCAAATCAGGTCCTGTTCGGTATAGGGTATCTTTATGCCACATATAATTGGCACTTAGTTGAATGATTCTCTATTTTTCTCTGGATGTCATACCTTGAGGCAGCTTGTTGGTTGCCAAGTAGTTGGCTACATCTACATACCAAGGGGTGAAAGTAGAAATAGAAAATAAATTCTCATCCGGAAAATCATCATCTACTGGAGTATTGTCACCCGTATGGATAAGCCTAGACAAAAAATCAGCAACCAAGTTATCTCTTCCAGGCCTATCTATAATAGTGATAATAAATTCTTGTAGTAACAAGAGCCATCTAGTTATTCTAGCATTTGTAATAGGTTTATTCATTAGAAATCTGATGGCTGAATCATCTGTGTGCACAAAAACTTCGTATCCTGTTATATAGTGTCTAAACTTGTTGATGGCGTGTACTACTGATAAGAATTCTTTCTCTGTAACCGTATAGTTTGCTTCAACAGGTGAGAGGTTCTTACTAAAGAAGTATATAGCATAAGCAATCTTCCCTTCCCTTTGTCCTAATATGGCTCCCAAAGTGGTATCTGAGGCATCTGTGCAGGTATGGAAAGGAAGAGACCAGTTTGGACCTCTCAAAGAAGGAGCACTTGACAGTTTTGTTTTTAATATTTTGAAAGAGATTTGGCATTGCTCATCCCAATGGAATTCATCATCTTTTGTTAACAGTTTGAAAAGGGGGGCTGCTAGGTTTGTAAAATTTTGAATAAACCTTCTATAGTAGCCAGCATACCCTAAGAAACTTCTGATTTCCTTTTGTGAACTAGGGATCTTAATTTGGGAAATAATATCGATTTTGGTAGGGTCCACTCTTATTCCGGTACTGGAGATATGGTGATCTAGAACGATTCCTTCAGTAAGCATCATTCTTGATTTTTCATGACTGAGTGAGAGGTTGGTCTCTCTACATCTAACCAGTACCTTCTTAAAATTATCCAATGCCTATTGGAAATCATCCCCATATACTGTGACATCATCCATGTAGACTTCCACACAATCATTGGTCAGATTGGAAAAAATAGCCAAGACAACCCTCTGAAAGGTAGCAAGAACATTACATAATCCAAAGGGGAGAACCCTATAAGCATAGGTTCCCCAAGGGAAAGTGAATGTGGTATTATCCTGGTCTTCTGGTGAAATTTGTATTTGGTTGTAGCCACTAAACCCATCCAGAAAAGAAAAGTACCTTTTCCCAGATAAAGTATCCAAGACCTGATCTATGAAAGGTAAAGGGAAGTAGTCTCTATAGGTGGCCTTGTTTAGCTCCCGAAAGTCCACACAAATCCTCCATTTCCCATTTTTCTTTGGTACAATGACTAATGGGGAGACCCATTTGCTATCTGATATAGGGTAAATGAAATTGGCTTGTAGGATTTTTTGGAGTTCTTCCTTTACTATATCTTTCAAGGCTGGGTTCATTCTTCTTTGGGATTGTCGAATAGGTATGATTTGATCGTTAGTATAAATATGATGCATACATGTATCTGGGTGGATCCCTTTCATGTCGGAGTAATCCCATGCAAATGCATCGGATTGCCCTTGAATCATTTGTACCATATTTTGTTGTTGATCTATTTCTAGGCTAGCATTGATATACAGAGACTTTCTAGGTCTGATTTCCATAGCTTGGACGATGGATTCCTTCCCTTCTTCTATTTGCAAAAGAGTGGTTGTTGTAGAAGTAGGAGGGTGCCAAATTTCTTGAAATTCAGGGCTAAAGATGTGTGTGTAGTTGGGGAAAGATTGGGGATAGTTAATGCATGCCGAGGCAGCCAAGAATAGGCTTAGGATTTGTTCTTCAGAGTGTTCTTGTATTCCTTTTATTTGTTCAAGTGTCAATAAGGGCTGTGTACAGTCCTCCTCCCCATACGGATTCTCCAACCAGAGAGGGACTTCCATGGTTGGTTGCGTGGGGGGGAAAAGGATAAGTTTCTGACTTTGAGTTCCATTGGAAATTGTCATTTCTCTAGATAGGCAACTAATGAATGCATTAGCAGTGGCTAGCCAAGGTTGGCCTAGTACCACTGGGTGTCCTGGTTTGGGGGATTTGGGATGGATTACCAAGAAATCCACAGGGTATTCCCAAGAGACCAATGTCACTGTTACATCATCTAAACTTCCTGCTGGGGTGATGACTGATTTATCTGCAAGTTCTAGCAAAGTTTGGGTAGGTCTCAAGTGATCTAGTTGCAGTGTTTTCATAGTGTTTACTAACATAACATTTATTTTTTCCCCTAGATCAATCAATGTATTGGTCAAGGCAACACCATTGATTTCTATGGTTACCATTGGGTTCCTTGGATCACTATACTTAGAAGGCATTTCTGTTATAAATTCGGATAACTATCCTACCACCCATATGACAGGAGGTTCTTTCCTCTTTCTCCCTGGATTTTTAATGCAAAGGTCCCTTACAATTTTAGTGTAGATAGGTATATCTTTAATGGCTTGTAGTAGTGGGATCTTTACACATATATTCCAGAGTTTTGTCTCTATATTATGTTCTAGAGGTTCCTCATTTTTCTTTATGAGAAGCCTTTCTGGATAAGGGGGATTCACCTCGTGGGGTGTTTCTGCTGCAAAGAAGTTGGGAGAAGGAATTTCTTGTGGTATTGGGGTGTTTCTTTCTTCATTCATTGGATCAGTCATCTGTTCTTCTCTTTGAATCATTTGGGAACCTATTTGTTCCTCTTGGTTTGTGTGATTATGCATGTGTTCTTCTTGAATGACCATAGTGGGATTTGTTTTGTTTACAATCCTTCCTGACCTTAATTCAATTCCATTAAATGGAGCTGGCGTTATTACATATGTAGGAAAGGTTTGTACTTCAACGTTTTGTATAGGTTGTGTCGTTCTGTTATTTGGGTTAGGTATAGGTTGTGCAGGAATAGGAGTAGGCTGAGGAGGATTTTGGATGGGTGCAGCCTGCATTGGTTGTTGCATGTTTGGATTCATGGGTAGTGCAAGTGGTTTTTGTGGTTGTGGAGGTGGAAGAAGAGCAGGGGGGTTAAAACCTGGAAGCAACTGTGAAATATTCGAAGGATATTGTGGATAGGTGGCAAAATTTGTTGGTTGAAAGGGGACATTTCCATATATAGGTCCTCTCCACCCATGTTGCCAAGGTTGGGTTTGTGTTGACCAATGAGGATAAGACATGGGAGGTATCCATTGCTGTTAGGGGTATTGTGTGCTTGGGTCGGAAAACATGCTAGGATTTTGTTGTCTCCATGATCTCTTAGGGGGGTAAGATGTCTCAGGTTCTCCTCCTCCCTTGAACATGGCCTTAAGTCCGGGGAGAGAAGGGCATTCACTAGTAGGATGGTCCTCTGTGCAAATGCCACAAAGTTCAATAACATTGAGGGGGCATTCCTTTTCAGGGTGTTTCCTCCTACATTGATGACAGAAGATTGCTAATGCAACATTTTCTTCCTCTTGTTTTCTTTTAATTTGCATGGTATCTAATTGGGAACTGATGGTGTGTAGGATATCTATTTTAAAGTTTTCTAATAAATTTCCTAGCTCAATTCTTGTGACACCTCCGGATGTGGGTTTAGCAACTCTGTTGGTAGGGTCCCTTATACTTTTCCCTGTTTTAGCTTGACTACAAGAGTATCTTTTACAGTACTCTGCTATGTCTGCAAATGGTTTTTGGTATATGTCCCAAAACTCATAAGGTTTAACACTCAATGCAATCATCCCTCACCCCCTTTAGATAGATAGTCCTAACTGTGGTTGTATCTAAAGAAAACTGCTTAGTCTTTTGGTAATTGTATAAGAATCTCTCTAAGTAGTCTTCTAAGCTTTCTTCTTCTGATTGTTGCATTTTGAATATATCATTTCTAGCATCCCTAGGTCTGCAGTAATCCTGGTATTTCTGGAGGAAGGTCTCTTTCATACCATCCCAAGACAAAATTGTGTGTTCCCCTAAGCTCATGAACCATCGTAGTGCCGAGTATTTTAGTGTGGCTGGGAAAATTTTTAATTTTTTAGCATTATCTGTGTAGTTATAGCTTCTACACAATATGTCAAATTCAAATAAAAACGAGTCAGGGTATTCTGTCGACATACCTCTGAAATGTGGAAGTGAAGATAATGGAATATTCTTCATAGTGACATCTTTAGCCATATCCAGTATGGGGAATCCAAATGTATCTGTTTCATTGACTTTGATTCCCTCTTCTTCTGCCATGTTTCCAAGCACTCTGTAGGGAGGTGGTGAATTTTCTCCACTAAGTGATGGTTCCACCACCGGGTTCTCTGGTATCTCTGGTTGTTCCAAAGTTTTGTGTGGTTTTCCAACAGCAGATGCAACCTCTTCTATTATCACCTCTACTTCTTTTCCAATTTCTCTTCTGGGTGGGGTCGCTAGTGCTATCTCCTTTTCTTTATGCCTTCTATTTGTAATCTATACAGTGGCTTTGGATCTAGTGTCTTTTTCTATTGTTGCAGTGGCTTCCTTTGAGCTCTCTCCTCTAAGAATTTTACCTGCACGAGTTTTTGATGAATTAGTATAGGGGGGGGTTTCTTTGTTGTTTGTTTTTCTGAGTTTTTAGGAGCAATAAATATTCCTTTATTATCTCTGTACCTACTCATAAAAAAAATGAAATCAATGAAAATACAAATTCCTAATTAAAGGTAGGAGGACAACCTGACTTTGGAGCAACCCCACCAAAGTGGATGCGCAGGTTCTTACCTCTCATCTTACCATCTTCTCTCCGCCCTCAGATTATCCTCAAATCCAATCCAATACTTCATCAAACAAAAAAAATATGCTACCTATTATCGTTTACAACTCCCCGACAACGACGCCAAAATGTTGGTGTACAAATATGTTCACTGTATATCTCACACTCATTTAAATGTCAATCCAAGATTCATAATCAATAGAGTTGATGCACTATATGTGCCGAGAACAAGTAACCTATCTAAGTCTATTGCATATAGGAAATAATTAATAACATAAAAATTCTATTCCTAAGATCTCTAAATATTTCAAAATATCCTCTGATCCTAAAGGAGAAAACTAATAACGAAACTCAATCAACCAAAGAAATATTGTTTTAGAGAAACAAGTTTGTTCATGTTAGGCACTTGTATTGGAAAGATGAACCTTAGGAAGCTTGTTTCCTGTAATGATCAAAGAAATCAATTTCAACCATTATGTAAACAAAAACCAATTTCAATCTCATACAACTCAATCAAATCAACATAGGGAGATTCAGTATTGACTAAAAGACTCTATTACAACACATGTAAATAAAAGATAAAGTCTTATGTTTCCCTGTGATAATACAATCATGAAATTCAAACATCAATCCCACATCTCAAATTAAGAAATAACTATTTTCAACATCTGAGAATAAAATGTCTATTTGATATAACACTTGTTGTTACACACCAATTCGAAATAATGAACTTGATGCTAAATCTTAAGAATGAAAATTAAGACAAATCACACACATACACACTGTTGTAAACTAAAAACACGAACACAAAGAACACACACAACGAGGTTTACCTTAGTTGGGGTGGTGGACCCTTGCCGAACCAACAAGGAACCTATTAAAGAGTTACCAGGCTGAAGCTTTCACTCACATCCAAGAATTTACATAAAAGATATTTTGTATTAATCAACTGGTAAATTGGATCAACAATCTTATACAGTATATATCATGATAAAAAAATACTTGCAGAATTCTTATTGTGTATCTCCTCCTACAGCACCCCTTATATAAGGTAGGCCGATACTACCAACATTTATTAAACAGTTCAGGAAATTCCAAATTTAAGGTTTACATCGATTTTTGAGGAGTCGACTCCATCCTCATGACACGAAGTGCATGAGTGATGGAGTCTCTTGCACTGGAAAACTAACTTTGGATGCTCCTACCCAACTGTCTCCTTGGAATCTCCACCATTATCCACATCCAACTGGTGCATCCTGAAACAGAGGTTTTAGTACCAGATTGCACACAATCGTGAATATGGTACCGGAATAAAACAGAGCAAGGAGTACATGAATATCACACAGCTTGGTACCAGATCAAGACTATCTTGGGAACCAGAATAGCGCATGTCTTGGTACTGGATCAACGCATGTCTTGGTACCTGATCACATGGTGTCTAGTAGTGTCAAATTAGACTATTCACAAATAAAATTATTAGAACTATACAACATAAAACACCTTGAATCGAATTAATTAAAGAAAATTAAACAAACATGCTTTAAATCACCAATTACCTCTTGTAGATATGACATAGCTATTAGGCATGTATTTCGGGAGGGAATAATCTAGTATAGGTTTATAGTAGAGGCAAAAAGACTTATATAGATGGTAAGATAGGGTATTATCTTATGACAAAATGGAGGCTCAACAGTGCCCTCAACAAACTTACCATCAAAGACAAATTCCCCATTCCTGTCATTAATGACCTCCTGGATGAATTGAGTGGCACCCAATTCTTCACTAAACTTGATCTTCATTTGGGCTACCACCAGATACGTATGAAAGAGGCAGACATTCCCAAGACTTCCTTTAGAACCCATGAGGGACACTATGATTTTTTGGTCATGCCCTTTGGCTTGTGTAATTCCCCATCCACCTTCCAAAGCCTCATGAATCATGTCTTCTGTCATTTTCTCCACCATTTTTTCTTAGTTTTCTTTGATGATATCCTCATCTATAGAAAAACTTGGACAAACCATATTACTCACATGGATCGAGTTCTCCATCTACTCTCTCAGCACCTAGTTGTCCTGAAACAGTCTAAATGTGATTTTGGTGCCTTAGAAGTAGAATACTTGGGTCATTTGGTTGGCAAAGATGGGGTTAGGGTGGATCCTAAAAAGATTGAAGCTATGCAATATTGGCCTCACTCAGAGACTCTTAATAGCTTGCGTGGATTTCTGGGCTTAACAGGGTATTATCACAAGTTTGTTAATAATTATGGGAAGATTGCAACACCTCTCACTGCTCTCCTAAAAAATAACTCTTTCACTTGGACTCCAGTCATTGCTCAAGATTTTCAAACCTTGAAGATGGCCATGTGCACCACTCTAGTCATCTCCCTTCCCTATTTCATAAATACCTTTGTGTTGGAATGTGATTCCTCAGGGAAAGGAATTATTGTTGTCCTTATGCAAGAGGGTCGACCTTTGGCCTTTACTAGCAAGGAACTATCTGAAATAAATCTGGGCAAATCCATATATGAAAAGGAAATGTTGGCTATTATGCATGTCGTTGATCTGTGGCGTTCTTATCTATTGGGGAAACGTTTCCAAATTAAGACAGACCATCAAAGCCTCAAGTATTTTCAAGAACAACGCATTTCCTCCCCATAACAACAAAAATGGGTGACTAAACTCTTTGGATATGATTATGAGATCATTTACAAGAAAGGAAAAAACAATGTGGTGCCGGATGCACTGTCCCAAAAATATGAAGATGAAGGATCCCTTTTTTCTCTTTCATTCATTGTACCAGATTGGCTCCAAGCTGTTCACCAGGAATGGCTACAAGATCCCAAAAGTTTGCAGTTGATCCACCAATTGCAGTAGAATGCTCTAGCTTCCCCAGGGTACTCTTGGCTCCATGATGAACTTTGATACAAAGGCCACTTGTATTTAAGTAAACAATCAAAGCTTAAATCCATGGTACTTTCTGAGCTTCATGCTACACCCATATCAGGGCACTCTGGGTTCACCAAAACCTATGACAGAGTCAAACGTTCATTTTTCTGGGATGGTATGAAACATGACATTCATAATTTTGTAGTTGATTATGATGTGTGTCAATGCAACAAGGGAGAAAGAGTCAAATATCTAGGCACACTACAACCACTCCCAATTCCACCTGCTATTTGGAAGGATATCTCTATGGATTTTACTGTCAGCTTACCCAAATTAGGAAATAAATCCGTCATCATGGTGGTTGTTGATCACCTTTCCAAGTATGTTCATTTTTGCACCCTTCAACACCCATTCACAACATCCACGGTGGCTCAAATCTTCATGGATTGGGTCTTCAAGCTTCATGGCATGCTGCACTCTATTGTTTCTGATCGCGACCCAACTTTCACAAGTAATTTTTGGCAAGAACTATTCAAGATACAAGGCAAAAAATTGCAACTCAGCACAACTTATCATCCCCAGACTGATGGCCAAACGGAAGTTGTCAACAAGTGTTTGGAAACATATTTGAGGTGTTTTGCCTCGTAAAAGCAAAATTAGTGGGCTCAATGGTTACCCCTAGTTGAACGGTGGTACAACACTTCATACCATATAGATACACACATAACTCCTTTTGAAGTGACATATGGACAGAAGCCACCTTCAGTTCTCTCATACTTATCGGGTGCCTCGAAGGTCCAGGCAGTTGACATAACACTTACAGCTCGAGAGGCTATTCTTCGTACCCTCAAATATAATTTGTTCATGGCACAAAATTGCATGAATCAACAAGCAAATCAAGGTCGCTCTGAATGTCAATTTACAGAAGGGGATCAGGTGTTTCTTCCACTGCAACCTTACAATCAAACTTCCCTCAAGGCCACGCATTGTTAGAAGCTAGCACCCAAATTTTATGGTCCTTATACCATTCTCAAGCATGTGAGACAAGTAGCCTATCAGTTAGCTTTTCCTAGCCATTCGAAGCTACATCTTGTTTTTCATGTTTCATGCTTAAAAAAGGTGATTAGAGCTAAGTGCCAATTTCAAACCAACCTTCCCGAGTTAGCTGAAGAAGGATCCATTTGGATACAGCCAAAAGCATTTTTGGACCAGTGTGAGTGTCGCCTATGTCAGAGAACCATCAATGAAGTGCTAGTCTAGTGGAAAGATACAACTCCAGCA